>JAMKQA010006984.1:0-11500 GCA_024699735.1 Posidonia australis
AGGGCCTTGCAAACGAAAAGCCTCGAATATTCCTTGGCACATTCGTTTGCAAGGGTAACAGCCCGGAAGATGGAAGGTCTGCAGCCACAGCCTGGAAATGGCTGGGCGCCTGCTTGGTGAGCCAGTGATGTGCGCTTGCTTGGTGAGCCAGTGATGTGCGCCTGGAAGGTGCGCCTACAAGGTGCGCCTATGAGGTGCGCCTGGTCAGCTCACAGATTTCTTTGGGCTCTGGCTTGCTAATAGGTTTGGGGCTTGGTTTAAGGGCTGATTATATCCAAAGCAACATAAGGACACTCATCTTTGGGTTACCTCAAAATCGGGGTGTCTACAGCATCTTTTCGAGCCACGTTTGCCGCACACAAGTCTGAGTGATTAGCTTTATTTATTTAATTCTGTCATTTAGCTGTTCTTGGGTAGTTCTTGTATTGTTATGTAGTACTAGTGGTGTTACACTAATATAGGGGCATTTTCTGCGAATCCTAATCTTGGGACCCCTATTTTCTCAACAAATGCCTCTACTGAAGCCAAGAATTTTGAAGATCATTCCTCCTGATCTTGTTTTAATTTGTTCATTTAAATTGGTATTTGAACTGTATAATTTTGGATACTCTCTGGCCTAACTGTATTAACATTGGCCAATCTTATTTTGGACTTAACTGGATCTTCTGGATCCTTACCAATTTTATATTATCGAGGACTTTAATTTTATTGTTCTTGGTGGACTCATAACTAAGAATTATTAATATTATGACAGAAAACAATTAAAACTGCTACATCAACCACCTAGTGAGCATGCCTCCCAAATTAATAGTAACATTCATATGGACAGTTTCAGTGGTTTCATTGACCAGAATGCACTGATTGATCTTTCCCCAAATAGTTTTTCTTATACCTGGTCAAACTTTCAGGATAACCCAACTTTAGTTAAGCTTGATCGTTTTTTAGTTTCTCCAGGATGGTCAGGAACATTTCCTGATGCAATGTGCACTGGCAAAGCCAAGATTATATCAGACCACATTCCAATTTTGATTGATACCTTGGCCCCTAATTGGGGCCCCCCTCCCTTTAGGTTCTACAAATCCTGGTTCTCATATGATGGTTTTGAACAAGTTATTAAGTAATTCTAGGGGCAGAATGGCCATTATCTTTCTACGTGCTCTCTAGTTTCAGAGTTTAGCTTTAAATTGAAGAAATTGAAAGCATTTATTAAACAATGGATTACCCCCATTAAGTTGGTTAGAGCTAATAGACTTAGAACTATTGAAGCTCAAATTATGGATATGGATAATCAAGCTGAATATTTTGTAAGTATTAATTGGGTTCAGAAAAAGATGCTGAGGTTAGAACATCTTGAGTTACTTAAAGAACAAGAGGTGTACTGGAGGCAAAAATCCAAAATTCTTTGGTTGAAGGTGGGTGATTTGAACACCTCCTTCTTCCACAACATGGTTAAAAGTCACAGAAGGACAAATAATATCTCCTCTCTACTAATAAATAACTATGTAAGCATATCCCATTTGGAGATCTGTAGAGAAATAGAGAATCATTTTACAAAGCTTTTCAATAAGGACCTCAGTCTTCATATATATCTCAGCTGGGACACCCTTATACCAATCAAAATTCCATCTCCTGAACTGTTAGAGTTACCCTTTGAGGAAGAGGAAATCAGAGCTAGTGTTTTCCATTTAGCTGGAGATAAATCTCCAGGCCCTGATGGATTCCCTTTGTTTTTCTTTCAGCACTTCTAGGATTTACTGAAGTCAGATATTAAACATATATTCCAATCCTTTCACTCTACTATTGATCCTGACTTTCTTTCTTCTATAAATCAGACCTTTATTGCACTCATTCCAAAAAAAATGGGTGCCATTAGAATCCAGGATTTTAGACCCATAAGTCTAGTGAATAGTCTATATAAAATCATTACAAAAACATTGGCTTCTAGGCTGGCTCCTGTGCTGAATTCTGTGATAGATACATCTCAGAGTGCTTTTCTACCAGGGAGATCCATTGGGGATTGTTTCCTGGTTGCTCAGGAAACCCTACATTATATGAGTATCTCTAATACCAAGGGTTATATATTGAAAATAGATTTTGAGAAAGCATTTGACAACATTAAATGGAATTTTCTATTAGATTCACTAGTTGGTATGGGTTTTGGGGATAGATGGATCTCTTGGATCCGTATGTGTATAACCTCTGCAAAGTTTTATGTCCTGGTAAATGGATCACCTAAAGGGTTTTTTGGGGCAGCTAATGGGTTAAGACAGGGTGATCCCTTGTCCCCCCTATTGTTTATTATTGCCTCAAATGTCCTAAATGCTATGTTGCAGACAGCAAAGAGGAATAACTTGATCTCTAGGATTAATTTTCCAAATGATGGTCCCTCATTGATCAATCTGCAATATGCAGATGATACTTTACTTTTTTTGCCTGATAGCACTGAAAATATGATTAATATCAAAAGAATTTTATGTTGTTTTCAGTAATGTTCAGGGTTAAAAATTAATTTCCAAAAATCATCATTGACTGGTGTGGGGGTTTCCCAGGAAGATTTGTTATCCTCTTGTGATATCATGGGGCGTGAGAATGTTGATCTTCCTATCACTTATTTAGGATTGCCTTTGCATTTTAAAAAAGCAAATGTTAATAACTGGGCTCCTGTGATAGAGAAAGTTACTAATAAACTTTCTTCTTGGAAGGCCAGACATTTGTCTCTAGGGGGCAGATTAGTCTTGGTAAATGCTGTATTATCAGCAATCCCAACATACTATATGTCTGTGCTGCATATGCCCCTGAAGATAGAGAAAAAAATAGACATTCTAAGGAGTAAATTTTTATGGAATTCTCTATCTCTTACTCATAAAGGGATGCATTTAATCAAATGGTCTAATATCTGTAGGGATAAAGAGCAAAATGGTTGGGGAATAATAAATTTGAGAAATTTCAGTGTAACTTTAAAAAACAAGTTAATTTGGCAATTTTTCTCAAACCAATTCAACCCTGTCTGGAAATCTATCCTTAAGGCTAAATACTTACACAGGGGTCCTGGTGCAATATTGAATACTTCTTCTTCCTTCTGCTCTCTCCTATGGAGTCATATTAAAAAAGGGTTTAACTTTTTCAATTGCTTTTCAACTATTAATGTGGCCAATGGTTTAAATACTTTGTTCCGGAGACATAAATGGCACAATGGTACTCCTCTTAGCTCCCTTTTTCCTGAACTATACAGTGTTGCTAGATTTAAAAAGGCTTTAGTTAGAATAACTTTGGATTTATTTAATACAGATTTCAATCGATTGTTCAATTTAGCTCACTGTTATTCAGTTAATTCCACAGTGCTTCAATCTCAACTGGATTGTTTTGTATGTATTCTGCAATCTATAAATTTGGATACAAGAGAGGATGACTTCTATTGGCTTCCTCCAAAAAATAATACTTTTACTGTAAAATCAGCTTACAGCCTTTTTAATGATGGAAGCCTTCGTAATGTTTTTTATAAAAGCATCTGGGGGAGTTATACCCCCCTAAAGGTCAAGCTGTTTTCATGGTTAGTTATTAAAAATAGGAATTTAATAAAAGAAAACTTGTTAAAAAGAGCTTGGTCTGGTACTCCATTATGTACATTTTGCTCTGTAAATATTGAAAATAATAATCATTTGTTTCTCAATTGCTCATTTGCAAGGAAGATTTGTGAGTTCTTTTTGGTCTCAGAACTTTACCCAGGATTTTTCTCTGTAGGTGATTTATTTTTATCTGCCCCTCACTTCAAGTTTTATTTACCTTTCTTTGGGTGGACTTTGTTACTCCAGATCATTCTCTAGTTGATTTGGAAAGAAAGGAATAGTAGGATTTTTCGTAATGTATTTAGATTATGTTTTTTGATCATTAACGATATTATGTTTCTGATGAATTTTGGGTGGAAAACCTTGTCTCAGGTTTTGAGAAGGAAGATATGTTGCAATTTGTTTCTGCAATGACTTCACAGCCTGTGGAGCCTTTCATTGCACCTTCTATCCCTTCCTCAGCAAGATCTTCTTCCTTAATTGAACCATCTGGAGAAGAATCTCAGAATGCTATGCAAGAGTGATGATGGCTTGACTTAGTGTAGAAGAAAAAATCGATTTTTGATGTAACATTTCAATTGATCCATCTTGGGGACAAATTTTGTGACTTTATTATGACAGAGATGCCTACGGGTCTGTAGTATTTATACGTTTGACAATGTTTCTTATCTGACATTTAAGCCAATGAAATACTATCTATCTCAATCGACAAAAAAAAAAAAAAAAAAACCACCTGGTTTAATTTTTCTTCAAACTAATTGATTCCTTCATTTAATGCTTACATTTTTTTAAACGAACCCCCCTTCTCCTCGCTGTGTCCACGTTTCCTCCATTTCTTCTCTTTCGTTTCAATGTCGTTGCTCTTCTCTTCCCCTCTTCATCTCCCAACGTCAACGGCTGGGGTTCGAACCATCCAACGGCGGTGTGCAGTGGCGGGTGTTGGCTGGTCCAGTGACTATTGGGCATGAACCCAGGCAAGGGCAGAGAAAGGCTCAGGCGGTGGCAACATCTCCAGCCTTCGCCATGGTAAGTCATGCCCTCCTTTCTATTCTCCATTTCGGTGTCATTGGTTATCTTCTTTCTCCCTTTTATTTCTGTACGAGGCAGCTTGCTGGGGAGGAGTGTTGGCCAACGGCGGTGGACGGGTCGGCGTCTTCGAGCGTCGTCAGGCCTGGGCAAGTGTCGGTTTTTTTTTTGGACAGAGGGGGTGCTTGGGTTGTCGAGGACACAAGAGCATGACCGGCTACGACTGCGGCTTGTGGTAGGCTTGAGGTTTCGAGGCATGGCCGACTAGAGACTGGGGCTTGTGGTAGGCTTGAGGTTTTGGGGCGTGGCCGGCTTGAGACTAGGGCTGTGAATGGCACTGGGGTTATGGCCAGAGGTGAAGGGCATTGGTCAGTTGGATGTGCGTACTATTTTTTCAAGAGTGAGGACACTGACCTCAGTAGTGGGTGCAACCATTTAGGATTCAGTGAGGAATGGGTTAAGGACCTAGGGCAGGGTATGGATTAGAATCCTAGGCCACTGACCTGTCGACCTTGTCGTGCGGATATCTAGAGTGTGAACCGCCTTGTTTCTGCCATAAAGCTTGTGACAGTTTTCTGCTTTTGTGCTTTCTTGGATGGCCTGTTCAGTGTTTTGGTCTGAACATTTCCAATTCCATTTTTGTTGATCATGTAATGTTTGCTCCTCTTGTTTTAATGTCATTCTCTGAACTGTTATATTTGTTTATTGACAATTGACCTAGAGTTTACTAGCACGAGTTCCCAAATAAGCGGGGGTACTTCCAACTTGTGGACTAGAGCGGGGGCACCGGTTTGAATGTTTTTGGCTTGCAAGCACCTCGAGGATCTATTCGCAGTGTTGAGCCGATCATCCCTGAGGGGGTACATCTAGACTGAACTTTACCACTCTATTTGCTTCTTCGTGTATCCATTAAAATTGTATTGATAATAATACTTTATAGGAAGTTGGGAACTTTGACAGGCGATTGCCCTGCTCCACTCACATCTGTGAGCAAGAAGATTTTGTGGTAAATGATTTCTTATGACAAAAACTGATTTACTTGATTTGCATAGTATCACTGATCATACTTTACTATTTTTGTCAGGTGGGTGATGTTGGTAGGGTGATGCGGTGCTTCTGTGCATCAATGTTCTCATACTTTGAGTGCTTGCTGAGGTTCCTTAGAGACTTTCTACCACATTAGAGTCCGTTCGGTAGCTTGCTGTGCATCCCAGTGATACATGAGCACTATCAGTTTTTTCGAGCTCTGGTGGAGTGTTGGAGGCGCGAGATGCACATGTTTCACCTACCGTTTAGGGAGATGACAGTGCTCCTAGAGCATTGGGTTTTACTGATCGACTTGACATTCAATAGGGAACCCATAGTCGGGAAAACCACTCAGGGCTTCTCGAAGGTCTTGTAATTACTTGGTCGAGAACCGCCCCCTTGACTTAATAGGCCTACTACTTTCGTTTCTCTTGGTTGCAGGAGTGGGATAAGTATTGGCCAAATCTGACTCCTGGCTCAAGGGAAGTTGAATTTGTTCTATACCATTTCTTGCTGGAGCTTCTGGATTTGATTTTCTACAATACCTTTGGCTATTGCGTGTTGGCAGAGTGGCTGATGGACATTGTGGACCTTGACTAGTTGAGCTGATACGATTTGGGTGGTGTGAGATACGCTTACCTCCTCTATGGGTTGGATGACGTAGTCCGAAAGGGCCAACGCTCCTATATCGGGTTGTATTCGCTCTTGAGGTCAAGTGTTGCAAAAAGTTACATATTGCCTTCCCTAAATTGTACCTAACTAACTGGTTGACTTGTGTTTTGGCAATATTGGTGGATGGAGCATGCCACACGGTGTCACTATTTCTTCTACCTTCGCTTCGAGCTGATGTCTTTGTTGAACCTAACCATCGGGTTGCCTTGGGAGTGTACAACTACGAGGCATATCGATATTTGTTGAGTATCTACGATGTAAGCCCGTTATAATGTCTTTTCTTCTTCTTTTCCTAAATATGCCATTTAAATATAATGCCTTGATGCTTCGACTACTTGTTTTTTTTTTCAAATTGAGTTGTGGCCATTTAAACTCTATGAGGGTGTCAATTGGGCCACCTTATCTTTTGCTCGAGCACTGTAGAGGAGGCAAATGTAGTTTTACTGCCTCAAAGGGTCTGCCTACTACCTTCCAAGACACTTTTGCCACTAGTTCATGAACAAATTCTACATCCTGGCCCTGCCTCCAGAGGATATGTAGTTGTGAGCCACTTCTCGTGCAGTGGCTTAGATTGTTACTACCGCAGCGTTTGCTTTGAGGAGCAGGTATACCCTTCACTCTATCAGCTATGATGAGTATCTTGGTTGGTTCGAGTGTGTGGGGAGTTTTGGGAGCAACAATAGAAGTGGTTCTTGGAGGATTGGGCTCAGGCAAGTTATGGCTTTGGCATTGTAAACTCTGTTTTCAATCAGATACACTATGTTCTAACTTGTACTTATGTGCATTTTCTGCAGGGGTTTGAGGATCGATTGGCAGATTTTTATGTTCGGATGCAGCAGGTCTAGGTAACCATATATATTCTACCTTGTTCAAATATATCAAACCTGCTCTCTTAATTTTGCATGAAATATGTACATTGTTCAGTGTTGATATTCTCCTCTGTTTGCTTGGAACAGGCTCGATGGTAGGCGTTCTCTAGGTATTTCATTCAATAAGCACTTTATTTTGTTAATTAGCTACTTGTAGTCTTACTTGATAATTGCTTTAGCCTGTAGAAGTCTACACTAACCTATTTTGCATTTTTAGGATGGGGCTCAAGCTAAGGTGAACATTGGGAGTAATAAGGAGTTCAATCTTGGGCTCAAGGAGGAGGATGCTTCTGGTGGCAAGGACTTGGTAGGTGACTCCAACTTTGCTTCGGGTCCTTCACGTGCCTGAGCTGTTACAGCCAAGACTGCACGACGATTACGTCGTTGAGTTTACCATTTGACTGTCCATGCCTCACAAAGGAGGAATGTTGATTTCGACGTGGAGCTCGCCACCAGGGATGATTAGTATAGATTGTCGTTGTTGTTTGTCTTTACTTGGGGGGCTTGTTTAGATTTTTGCTTTAGTTGTAAAAGACAACGTGCTAATATTGTTATGTATTCGAATAGTCTTCTTTTTTATGAAAAATTCCTTTGCTAAGTGTTTATGGCATGTTGGTGTTTGTTTGTGGATGTTTTCCACTATTGTTTGCAGCTTCTTTCAAAACTTGTGCCAGTCAAGCAAGCAAAGGATCTAAAGAGATTTCTATATGAGTCCTTGTAAACTCTGCGATAGCAAACCATGGTACCTATCCACGATGGTTACACGTGAGGTCTTCACGCGACCGCCCCCCATTGCTGTAGCATCTCTGGTCGCTTGAGTTGTCACTTGACAAAGGGTTGTTTCCTCTTTTTAAGCCCAACGCCTCACTAAGTGACCCTATCCTTAGGTCTTCTGCATTCTTTGAGTTTCCACACTGACTTTCTCAGCCTTGCTCGCGGGCGATTAGGTCATCAACCTCTAGGGGCTCTTCTCCTGTGACAACAATGGTAAGCTTTCCAACCTATTTAAAGTTCTTGCCATGGCTCGTCGGCCCAGATCTGGTAGTTCGCTTGCAAGCACCGACCTTGACAATCACTAATTCTTGTGTTCCAGAGATTCCCAACAATGGTGACCCCCATGCGTTGCTTCGATGTGCTCTGGAGTTGGATCGGGGAACTTCTCGAGGAGGATCGTGAGAGACTTCGTCTTTGGGGCATTTCCATAAAGTTCCTCAGCATTGCCAATGTGGAGGTGAGTAGGTACCTCCTGTGTGTTGCAGCTAGCTTCTATGTATTTCACTTTGGGCAATTGGAGTTGACTCTCACATTAGAGGAGGTTTGGTAGATTTGTCGTTTGTTGAGGCTTCTTAGGCCCACCGTATTTATGTAGTGTGAGGGATATGCATTAGTTCTAAGTATATTGATGGGTCTCTTCAATGTCGACTACAGGTGTTGACTGATTGCACTGACGACTCAGACTGATTTGCTATCATTTCTGTTGTTATTACTACTAACTTACCGTGTGCTAGGTCTGGCTTGTAACCCACATGGGAGTGGAGGTTCTGCACCCCTAGCAATTTGCATTCGACGTGTACTATAGTAGTGGCCATGCTCGGACCATCCTCGGTGTCTATGACTTCTATAGAAGGTTAGAGGATCTTATTGAGAATTGGGTGACCTGGCGTATCACTTTGTCTAATGCTGAGTCTTTTTTTGTATTCTTCATGTAACACCTTAAAATTCATTATAATGTAACTAATTGAAATTAATAAATTTTATTATGGATAGGTGTTACTGGCGCGAGACCCGTTTCAATTGATTCAGTGGTTTATGTTTTGGCCTTGGTGTTTGGTTTGTTTTGTGCCTTGACCTTTTGTGTAGCACTATGCATTTTTCCCTATGCATGGGTGGACTAGTGTGGAGGAGTGGTTGGCCTTGTGCTTTAAAGATTGGGTGTGTGCATGACGAAGGAAATGTGGGTGGATGTGTAGTAGATCGTGTGCATGTGGCTACCAACCATCAGCGGGAGACTTTATAAAGAAGCAAGAAACGTCCCCTGCAAGCCAATGACTCTCTTCCTCTTCCTTCCCTGCCACTCCTCTCCTCCTTCATTCTTCCAATGCATGCTTCCTCCCTCCCTTCGAGCAACTCTCTCTCTCTCCTCCTCCTCTTCTTCTCCCCTTCGTAGAGCACTTTCCTCCTCTTCTTCCCCTTCCTCTTCTTCTCCTTCTCCTCTTTTTGCTTACCAGTGATGAGAGAGAGAGTGAGAGTGTGAAATGGGAGGCACAACATTGTGTTGGCTCGAGGCTGAAGTGGTGAGCTCCGGAGCTTCATCCCCGTGGTTGTGGTAGCTTGTGTGGGTGGCTAGAGTGATCGAGATTGTTAAAGAAGCATTTGGGTCATTGGTGAGTGGAGAGTGCCTTTGAATCGTTCAAGAGGTGTACACTTTACCCATTTCTTGTGTTAAATAGCATGATTATGTTGTAAATGTGTAGAATAGCATGAATTTATGGTTTGGTAGTGATTTCATATTTTTTGAGAATTTATTGTGCATTTATGGTGAATTAAATGTTTGGGTTGGCATAGTATTTTCATTTGCGTTCCCTTACTTTGAATTTTGATATCTCGAGCTATGGTCAATGGATTGTAGTGATTTTTGTGTCGGATTGTAGTATGTTTGCATGCCTTCGTTTTCTATATTTTTGTGGATTTTGTGGTTATGTGTGGTGGGACCGCCTGGCACTCTCATTCCAAGCAATTTTTGGGTCAAGGCTATGGGCCATTTTCTGACAAACGAAGAAATCGACATATTGTTTTGATTTTGGTATGCCGTTTTGCTTCAAAATGCCCCCTGAACCCAGAAATTTGTCGACTGAATCTAGTTCGGTCTGCCAATTTGGGTTCCAAGTGGGTGGTCCAAGACTTGCTCTGGTCGACCGATTGAATTCAGTAATTCAGGTCAGGGAATTTTGTTTGATTGAACTTGTTTTGGTCTACCAAATCAAGTCCTTGAACCCATTAATCGTGAATTTTAAATCAAGCTTTGATGATTTATTTATGATCAAATGGTGTTTTGGTTTTGTGGAGATCTTCGAACTATAAAAAAATAGTTTCAAAAATGATTTTTAAAGAAAATATAGTGATGATTTGAAAATAAGTTTTCCAAGGTTTTGTGAAGGACCAAGAGACTAGAGGGGCATGTTGCTTGGACCACAGAATGTGACAACATTCTTGGGTAATAGGGCACATTACCTAAGTTGAGGTTGGAGACTAAGAGGCCGTAGGAAAGTAGTCATCGGATTTTGAAGGTATGATACTTCTGGATTGTCGTCCACGAGGCCAAAGTTGAGGTCCTCGGGTTGAGGTACTGTTTGGACCTGGAGGTAAGAGACTTCGATCATTTCTGGACACAATTGGTTAGGACGTCGAGAGGGCGTATCGTATGAGGGCCAGGATGAATAGTGCATGCACCCGTTGACTGGTGATGTCTAGAGAGTGGGTAGCCTTCCTATGTGGTTGGCGTAGGAGCGGTCCTTGTTGTGTGGTTAGACAGTGTGATGGACTCATTCCTTCCAAGGTGGCAAGACCGTGGCAGTGTAGTGCACCTCAGTGGCTACTTGTATCCAGAGTCGGTTGCTTGGTGCCGAGCATCTTGGCTTAGTGTGGTTTTCTGCCTGTGTGCCGAGCAATATATAAACTCTAGAACAAGATTCTAGAAAATTCTAAAAATAACTAAAAGAAAATATCAAGAAAAATATCTAACCTAGGTTCCCAGGAGGTGCCAGAAATATAGATTGGTGCCTAGGAGGTGGTCCTAATTCCTGGAATCTCCTATAAAAGCTTTCTGTATTCTTATGATTTTGCAATAAATGTTTCAGTACAATTGAAATAACAAAGTAAATGTCTTTTTTGATAAAAACAAAGAAAAAGAAATAACTAACAATAAATCAATGTTATGAACACTATTCTCCGACAATGACGTTAAAAACTTGATGTAAAATTTTAAATAACCGTAAGTAGGCGACATACTATGTAATGCATATGCAAGTACGAGTTGATTCTACAGATAATAGAGTAATAGCAAAGATTATTTGTCAGTTGATGATAGATGAAGAAAATGAAGTAAAAATATTAACTTTAAGAGTTGATTAATTTTAAACAATTAAATAAATTTCAAAAGAAAATAGAACTAAGATTTTCGAATCTATTCATGTAAATATAAGATGTATGATTTAATCCACTCTCCATCTTATCCTGATCTAACTAGTTTAACTCAATGTTTTTGTAATATCCATGGTCTATATAAAACTTATGCGTACACCAATCACATATAGGCTGTACGTATTACTTGCATGTGTTACA
>JAMKQA010006985.1:0-18887 GCA_024699735.1 Posidonia australis
GGCACGGGCTTCCGTCCGTTGCGTCACGGGAGAGAAGAGGAAGAAGAAGAAGAAGACAGGGGAAGGTGGCGGAAGATGGGGCTCGCGTAAAGGAAAAGGAAAAGGAAAGAAAAGAAAAGAGAAAGAAATGGCACGCAAACCGAGACAACTGTGCATCTTTCCACCGGACTCCAAGTTGGTCCCTGATCACAACCAGATGCATAGAAAACCACACACAACCAAGAAACAACAGATTATCCATTAATAAACCATTAAACACAATATTACAAGTAATACATGGTTTATTAGATACAAATTGATAATCAGGCCCTGATGTTACAGGTTGGGAATGAGAGGAAGAAGGGGAAAACAAACCACAAAAGATAAACGGATAAGGAATAAAATTCGAAGTCACCACCTGGTCTATTTGGAAGTGTGACCATGCACGCCCTAGGATCCGACGCGGAGTTGCACTAGAGGGAGGAGGCTTCAGCCATGCCAGAATGGTGAAGGTGCAAGATAGGATAAAACGAAAAGAAAAGGAGTCACTACCTAGTCTTTTAAGGGAAAGACAAGGAAAACTACAAATAAACCACATAAAGATGAATGCATGAGATGCAAATGAAAAGGCCAGATGTCTACAAACCAGAGGATGGGTAAGGTTTCCTATTATGCAAGGGAAGACGTTAGGCACCCCCATACGCCGGAGAAACTCGGTCTTTCTAGTCCAATTCACTTGCTAAAAGTTGAATGAATTCTTACTAAGCCTAGATTGTACTCTAATCATGTTAAAATGAATGCCAAGACAAGACTAGATGGATCTGCGAGATGATACGTGAAAATTACGAAGAAATCCACACGAAATGATGAAATCATGAAACACGATGTGACAAAGAAAATCACATGAAATGACAAAGTTTTTGAAGCAAACGGCCTAGGAAATCATACCGACATCAAGAGAATCAAAAATGCAATCAGCCCACACCATTAGAATCATAGAAAAATCATAGAAATAAAGATGGAAAAATTGCAAAGAAGTCCATGAAAAGCAGGTAAACTATGACATGTGAAGAAAATCATATAAAATGATGGTGTTTTTGGAAAGAATGCCTCATAGAATCACACCAACCTCAAGAGAATCAAAAATGCGATAGACCCAAATCATTAGAATCGTAGAAAATATCATGGAAACTAGAATGAAAAATTGCAAAGAAATCCACGTAAAACAGGCAATGGCAACATACGAAGAAAATCACATAAAATGACAGTATTTTTTGAAAGAATGCTTTGAAAAACCACATTGATATCAAAAACGTCAAAATTGAGGCCAACCTAAGTCATCGGAATCATAGAAAAGGTCATAAAAATCATAAAGGAGAAATAATCCGCAAGTGGGCCAATGTGAGCCTTTAGGTTAGTTAGTGTATGCCCTCAGGTAATGAAATCCAAATCAAATAAAAAAATCCGAGAATATGGAATAAAAGGGGTCAAATCAACATATAGGATGCAGACTTGCTCGAAAAGGATGGGATGATATGCAAATGTGATGAAAAACTATGTGAAGTGCATGAAAGAGTACTTAAGTGTGTATGGGAAGCTAAGGAATGACTTTGACAAAGATTATGAATGACTGAGTGCAAAACTAGCATGCAGGTGCATGAATTGGTGGCCTAGGGGTAGTTTGGTCATTTCTATGGCTAGATGTGTTAAATGCGCGTATATGGATGATACATGGTCTGAGATATGCCAAAATGTATGTGAAATGTCAGGAAAATGTTATTTTCAAGAAAACATGCAAAGGACAAGGTCTTAAAAACAATAAAATGATGTAAACATGGTAAAGGACTAGACTAGGGACTAAAATGCAAAATTCACAAAGCAGGGGATGCTAGATTAAAATGTATTTGGTGACTTCTATCCTAGTGTGCAGAGGACGGATTAAATGAAAATGTGGCACTGAAATGTGTGAAAATTGCACCTTGATAATTTCCTGAGAATTCAGGTTTTAATGTGCAAAATGCACACATAAAGTGCAAATGTGACTAAAATGTAGAATTAAAGATCAATTTACAATGCAAACATGATTTTTATATGAAATCTATATTTTAGTGCAAAATTATCAATGAAAGAAATGAACAATGTCTAAAAGGGGTGTGAAGATAATTGAAACCCTAAATGATGAATTTGAAGTTAAACTAAGGGTCGAGATGCAAATTTCCTATACTCAATGACTATATGCTATGAATCTAGGGACTTACATGCAAAACTTCAGGGCTTAAATGTGGTAAAAATTCAACTTTTATGATGGTTAGTGTGATTATGAAGTTTTTCAGGGTTAGAATGCAAATTTTACAAGGAAAATTCATTTTAAAATGCTCTAGATGCATGATGCAAATGTTCAAGACTTAATTACAAAGAGAAACCTGATCTCAGGGACTTAAATGTGAGAAACATGTATGAATGCAACAGAGATGAAAAATTAAAACATGAAGGGAGCCAAATGCAATTATTACATAAACAAATAAAGAAATGAAAGTTATTTAAAATTGTAAGGGCTTAAATATAAAACACAGGACCTAAATGTAAGGATCTAAGGGCCTAAAAGTAAAAACCTAAAACTACAGGACCTAATCTAAAAAACTCCCCTTGGCAGTTCACTGGCACCTGATCTCGGACGAGGACTCCACTAGGGCTTCGACGGTGGCACAACAGCGGAGGAAGGTGGACGACAGTCGGGGAAGCTTGAGGGCAGCACGACGGAGCTCTCCGACACGGTGGGCATGACTGGGGAGGCCTAAGATGCCCTCCCCACCTCTGGCTCTGTTGAGGAGTGGTCGACATCAAAGAAGACGACGGTGAAGGGAGCTGGAGGCGATCCAATGACGGCAAGGCTGAGGCGCAAGTCGGAGGAGCATTAGGGCAGCATGAATAGGCTTCCAGGTGTTGTCATTGATAGCTAGGGACGTTTAGGGGGTCCACCCATCCCATGCATCGGAGATGACTACAACAGAGGCTGGGGTGGATCTCTAGGCTCTGGAACGATGACACAACGGCCTGGCGAGTTGCGTGGCGATGTGGTGGAGCTCTTGAAGGAGGTGGTAAGCGATGGAGGCATCCGGAGGGTTCCAATGACTTCCACGGCAGCGATCAGCGAAGCAGCAGTGGCGTTTTCAGGCGTTGGAGGCTTGAGGATCCCTTCTTGAGTGAAAAGGACCCAGGGAGGAAGAGGAGGAAGGAAGGAGGAGAGGCCCGTGGAGCCCCCACTAGACCAGGAGGCCAATGGCCTCACCAATAGTGGTTGACCCACCACCGAAGGAGGAGGATACGGTGCGTAGGGCAGCCAACTCCGGCAAAACACGCTTGGAAGACTTGAGTAGTCCTAATGGAACTAAAAGAAAAAAAATTGAACTAAATCGGGAGGGTTACCTCGCTAGGGGCTGATATTTCTCCTATGTGGCCGTTGATGGCGACGTTCCGTGGACGGAGATGCTCTGGTGGAAGAGGCTTGGACATTCTTGGTTGCCGAGGAGGTCTAGAGGAGGAGCTCTGAAGGATGTGGGGATTGCAGGGCTTCTGAAGTTTCGAGGGGTCCTCTCTCTAGGTTTTCAAATGATTGTCCCTTGGGTTTATCGGTGGTGGTTGCTTTTAAACTCCAGCGGAGCTCTCCCACGCTATCGATCCTCTCTCCAACGGTTGAGTGCTGTTGGATCGGGCGTGAGCTAGAGGAGGACTGGTCGGGGATCCTATGGGAGGAGGATTGAGCACCATAGATCAAGGGATTGCTGTCGAAGGTGATGCCGGAAATCACAGGCTGTCGCCACCGATCAAGGGGCGTTGGAATTATTTTTGTGTTACCTAAGTTTTTGATTGAAGGATTAAATTGATGTATGGGCTGATAATTGGCCTGTCAAATGGGCTTTTGATTTTTAGAGTTTTTAAGTTTTTGTTTCTTTAGGTTTTAAGGAATTTTAGGGTTTGGGTTTTAGGTTTTTATTTGGGTTTTCTGATTTTAATTAAAGTTTTGATTTTGTGATTTATGGTTTAATTAATTAGTTTTAAATTAGGGTTTTTTAGGATTTTAATTATTTTAGGGTTTAATTAATTGATTACGATTTTTAGGGTTTTGGTTTTTTTTAGTTTTAGGTTTCTTTATGATTTTAATTTCAATTTTGATTTTATGATTTAAGGTTTAATTAATTGGTTTTGAATTATGGTTTTTTAGGATTTTAATTAATTTTGGGTTTTTTAGGATTTTATTAACTGACTAGGGTTTTTCTAAATTTAAATGGATTAAAGTTGTGTGTTTGAGTTTTTGTTTAGATTTAATTAGTATTTTTACTTGATTTAATTAGGGGTTTAGTACAAATTTTGGTTTAATTGGTTTTTATTATGGTTTTGACTTTGATTTTGACTTCATTGATTTTTGCTTGGATTAGGGTTTCTTTTTAATTAGGTTTCATTTTTTTATGGATTTTATTAAGTTTTACTTGATTAGGGTTTTAATTAGGGTTTTCACTTGATTAATTTGGATTTTAAATGGTATAAATGGATTTTATTTGATTTTTATTTTAATTAGGGTTTTATCTTGATTAAATTTGGATTTTAAGTGGTTTAAATGGATTTTATTTGATTTTGACTTTAATTAGGGTTTCCACTTGATTAATTTGGATTTCAAGTGGATTTTATTTAATTTTGGTTTAAATTGGGATTTGTATTTGATTAATTTGGATTTTAAATGTTTTAAGTGAGTTTTGTTTGATTTTAATATTTGATTAGGCCAGAGTGGGCTTGTGTGGGCCTGAATGGGCTTGTGTGGGATTAAGTGGGTTAATGGGTTTAGAATTTTGGTGGAGTTAGGTTTTAGGTTTGGTAGTCGCAACCAGATCATTTTTTCAAAGGAGCCTGCTGCCAAGTGACTGCAAAATTGGAGTGTCTACGGGAGGAAAATCAGAAGAAGAGGAAAATTGGAAAATACAAAACAGATGATAAAACACAATAAGAAACATAAAATGAAGAAATCCATGCCAATGAATGTGACACAAGGGTCACTACGAGTCAAAGAAAGGGTATGGATTCTTGTTACACATGGGGAAGGTGTTAGGTATCTCATACGCCTGACGAATTGGTCTTTCTTGACTTTCTCAACCATATGTGTAGCTATGTACGCATGCTCATGCCAATTTGTGTTTGCCTTTGAGCCAAATGATGCAAGGATGCGAAAACATAATGTGACAATCGCAATAAGAAAGGAATTTCGAAAGAAAACTAACATGGATGCATGAAATTTGATAAACAGGCATGGGGACTCGGTCTGATGATGGCCAAAAAATCCCTGGACAATCCATGCAAGGCACTCACGTAGGTCACTTGTGGGTCTAGAAATTGGTCTAATCATATGATTTCTCATTGTCCCAAGAAACTGAGCAACATTAAAAATAAGAAAACAAGTGTATGGCTATGAAGAGTAAGAAACAGAAATCTCATGAGAGCGAGCTCTATTACAAAACAAGAAAAAGTGATAAGCAAACAAAGGGGGCTAGGTCGACCCGTGCTCTGGACTAGGGAACCCATGCATAGAGCTTGTGGTATCGATCCAAGACTCAAGATTTCCAGCAGACGACCAACACTCATTGCCTTCCTGGAGCCATAAAAGCATGCAAGGAAGTAAGGCAAGCATCGATAAAGCATGGAGGATCATCCACTAACCAGAAAACATGATTGAATCAGATTAAAAAGGCCTGAGCCATCCCCTCCACCTTCGGTCATCCTCGCCAGACTGGATGACCATCGCCGGCGATGAACAAAGTCAGTGGGGCTTGTTTGTCCTCCAGGGCGCATGGGATACGTTGAGGGGTGTCTAGGAAAAGCTCAGGAAACTAGCTACATGCGTGCTCATGCATGGGCTACTCTCCCTATCCATTTCGATTCCACCGGCATCATCCTCCCTTGGCCAGCCATGACATATGGATGTGGACTGCATGGAGGAGTCAAGAGGCGAAGATGGATGAGAAGAGCAAGCCAGGATGCCCTTGGAGGGGCCTGACCTCACAGTCAAAGGCCGTTGGCCTCACAAGGGTCAATGGCTCTCCGCCGGCATGATGCTAATGCGAGGATGAAATGTAGGAAGAAATGAACAAGTAGCAAATGCACACAAGGTTTAAGAGCAATGAAAAGAGGTCAATGGAAAATGTCGGGACCTATTCGAAGGTCACCAAGATCTTCCCGATTCGATGGTATGAGCATCTTCGGCAATGAGCTAGGAGAGGTGGTCGATGGCTGGAATGGGTGATGAGTGAGCTTGGGAGCAAGGTAGATGTGAAACAGATGTATGGGAGTAAGCAACAAGCAAAAGATCCCATCGTAGGAGACGATGATGGCTTAAATAGAGGGATGATTGGAATCTAGGCCATCAATCTCTAACTATTTTCATCATTTGGCCAAGATTCAATCAAAGTGACCCGATGGTGAATTCAATTTTCATGGGGCACTTCATGGTCCAGATGCAATATGGGACACACGTAGTTCCAAGCCAACCATGGGATGCTAAGATTCCATATACCCAAAGTGAATGGACAAGTCTAACCTTCACACTATCACTAACCAAGGGCCCTCGCGCATCCCACTCGCACATCTTGTTCGCATTGTTGGGTCGTGGGAGTCCTAAGTCGGCCCACAAACAAGGGTCACAAGTCCGATCCACCAAGCATTCAAGCCATGAAGGGGCTCAAATGGATTAGTTTTGGGCTTGGTTAGGGTAATGTTGGATTATGGCTTAGTGGGTTTGGGTTTTAGGTAGGGTTCTAGGTGATGAGGGTGGTTGTGTCGACTGATTGTCTGAAGCAAGTCCTGCCGGAGAAGTTGATTGCCATTCGAAGGCAAAACCAAGGTGTCTACAGATGCCCTTCCGTGAGCGAGGTCAAGGGAAACGAGACCGATGCTCAAGGTTGTGAAAGACACCCCACTTAAGTCTGTGGGAGAATGAAGTTGTTGGTGTTGAGTCATTTACTTGACAGATGTTCCAAAAACTGTGACTCATTGTCAGACTGTAGATGCTGATGCAATTATGACTAGTTTGTAAACATGCAAAGCTGGAAAAATGAAGATGCTTGCTACATATGTTGATGTTGAACGGCAAGAATGCAATGCTAGTCAATAACTCTAACATGCTGAGCTAGATGTTGCTTTCTTCAATAACTCTGACGTGCGGCTAATTATGCTACCGGGCTTGACCGAAAGGGTTGAGTATCACCCAATTTAGGTCCTTTGCCAGTTTGGGTACTGCCAAGATGCATACGAGGAGAGTCCCATGTTGGATTTCCTTTAGTTGTATCCTCTAAACGCATTGAATATGGCAATGGAACTGGCTTGATGGATGCACGTCTGCGTTCATTCCTCAGATTTGGGCTTGGTGAAGGGCATTAACTGTACTCCTGGATATTAGACCCTTATTCACAAGACGTGGCCCATCAGTGAAAGGGCTCCTGGTGCACCTCTGCTTGGTGGTGTCGAGAGTTCTAGAGGGCCACGATCAGGTTCCGAGGACTGATAGACAATACAAGGGTTGTAATCTAACAATTATCTGTAGTTCGTGTATTAGGCTCCTTTTAACTTCAATGAAATGATGCTTGTTTTTCATTTCCTTTACCGTTGTGTTTTGGTTGTGAGTGCCATGAGCTGTGGCAACCCTGAGGATAAGGAACAGAGCTTGGGTGATTCCCTATGTCACCTGCGCATCTGTGCAAGCTAGTCGTGGTCTGCTACCACGACTCACGAATGCTGGGACTGGCAACAAATGTTCTATGCTTTTGAAGGCGGTTTGGAGGCCTAATCTACCACTATCTGACCCTTTAGATGCAAGCCTGATAATTCTCAACTATTTCCTATCAACAGCTGCTGTCAATGGTAAGTAGTCCAGCCTATTGGTGCCGATCTGGAATCTCTTCCTTTATTTGCTCAGGGTTGGGCCGATCCTTGCCCGCCTGGATCCTTTCTTTTAGCAATTACGATGGGCTGGAGCGTAGAAGCTGAAGGAGATTGGTTTGCCTTCATCCTGTGAGATGTGCCAGTGGTACTTTACCAGAAAGCAGTTGACATGCCCTTGGTTGAAGGTAACAGTGAAGTCGTGCCAGAGGGCAGCTGACATGACCCTAGTAGAGGACGCTGGAGGGTTTCACTAGAAACTAGCTGGCATCCCTTGGTCGAAGATACCCTTTTTTTGCCACCAAACCATAGGATAGCTGACATACCCTTGCTTTCAAACCAACAAAGCTTGCAAAGCTAAATGCAGGATTATGCTAGTGATGCGATGATTGTGCTCGTAAGGTATGAAGTATGCAAGCTGTTATATTTGCCCTCAGTCTAGGAAATCCAATACTACCTGTTCGCATGTGGAAGGAGGAGACGCTTCTCAACCCAGTATACACTATCTAAATGACTAGGTATTTGGTAGCTCTCGATTGGGAATGATCATGGTGTATTGGGTGACGATAAGGATCTGGCTCCATGTCAACACCCGTGGTCTCCACACCCACCTTTTTGAGATAACCTTTTTATTTTCACCCTCATAGGCAAGTAGGTTCACTCCTCTCATGTTTTGGAGGTAATAAGGCCTGGATTGATGGTGGGGAATTTGTAAGGGGATGGCTAGTCCCTCTATGCGTGGGGGAGGCTTCACATGCTTACTTTTACTCCTCTCCAGGTTATGGATTAGGGGATGGTGCTAACCAATATGCCTCTCTATGTAGGCTAACTTTTGTCTTCAACTTCTATATTCGTGTTTCTTTTGTGTCCTTCAAATATTTTTTTCTAGCTCCCAGACTCTCTCTCAGCCTATCATTTTATCTCCCTCTATGGGTGTTTAGCCACAAGGGATTTGAATGCTTCACCAAACTCTTAATGGGTTGGTGGCTCCCTCTCTAACTAGGACACTGGGATAGCACCTACTAGGGATTCGATGACTCCTTCCACAATAGGCTGGTGTTTTCGACTTTTCCACATCAATCTATGCTTATGATGATGTTGAAGTGGGACGTTGCATATGCTTAATGCAGTATAGAAAGAAACATGACTGCATGGGTGAGCATTTACTAAGGTGCATGCATGCTGAAGTAATCAACAACATATGCATGGATGTGAAGGATAGAGATATGCAAAATGAAGATATAAGGTGGTAATCGGCTTTGCCATCACAAGGATACAACCTCCAGTCACTGTTAATACTTCTTCAAGTAGCATGCATTGACTGGTTTTGGCTACTCTTCTTGATCCATGCCCTTAAGAATAGCAGTGCCTCAGGAAAATATCTTCTTGACAATGAAGGGATCGTGCCAATTAGGTCGAAACTTGCCATGGGAGTCTAGAAGATGGATAGCATGAGCAACCAGATCCCCTGGTGAAAAAGTCCTTAGTTGGACCTTCTTATGAGGAATGGGAGATTTTCCCCATTCAATCAAATTCAACTGCACCAGGTGATTTTCCATCCACTCAACATCCTTGAGTTTTGCTTCTTTTAACACTCTGAGGAATGGGATCTCTACTTCAACGGGTAGCACCACCTCCTTGCCATAGACCAGCAAATAAGGAGTCACTCTAGTAGATGTCCGGACAGCAGTTCTGTAGGCTGACAAGGCATACAGGAGTTTCTCGTGCCAATCTCTATGAGTCTCTATTATTTTCTTTAGTATCTTAATATGATTCTTGATGGCTGACTCCACCACACCATTTATCTATGGGCGGTATGGAGAGGATCGATGATGCTTGATCCAAACGTTCTGTAGGTAATCTTCGATCCTTTTGGCGGTGAAGTTCCTCCTGTTGTTTGAGATGATAGTATGTGGGACGTCGTAATAGGCTATAATGTTGTTCCTAAGGAACTTCTCTGTCATGACAGCAGTGACGGTCTTATTGGAGGCTGCCTCCACCCACTTGGTGAAGTAGTCAATGGCCACAAGGATAAAGCGATGTCCATTTGAACTTGTAGGATGAATGACACCAATAACATTGATCCCCCATATGGAGAAAGGCTAGGGCGAAGACATATTATGCAGTTGCTTTCAGGGAGCGTGGATCAAGTTCCCATGAATCTAGCAAGCATGACACCATCGGACATATTGACAACAGTCTGCCACCATGGTTGACCAGAAGTAGCCTTGTAACATAATCTTCTTGGCTAACAGTATTCCACTCATATGTGGCCCACATGTCCGAGCATAGACTGGTAGCGTTGCGGTATCCACCTCTTTCTTATTCGAGCACCGTAGAAGGATCTGGTTGTATGATCTGTGGTATAGGTGCCTACCTCCGAGGACATATTTGGATGCAATGTGTGCCGTGATTTTCTGATCTACAGCTAATGTGCCTGTAGGTAGGCTTCCTATCTCGAGAAAGACCTTGATGTCTTCGTACCATGGGAGGTGTTCTTCCATCACATCCGCCTCCTCTATGTTCATGCATTGTGCTGGCTAGTCCACCTGGGCCATAGAGATTTCCACCATATGATCCTTCATCATCGAGAGCCAGGATGCTAATGCATCTGCATAGGCATTCTTGGCCCTGCTCACGAAGGAAAAATAGATCTCTTGGAATTCTACCATGAGCTTCAATAGATAATCGTGGTAATGCATCAGCTTTGAATCTTTAGTCTTCCAGAGGCCATTGACTTGCAAGATGACGAGGAGAGTGTCACCATGGACTTGGAGCTTGCACACACCATGTTCTAGTGCTACTTGAAGTCTGAGGATGCATGCCTCTTATTCAGCCTCATTATTGGTGTACCTGAAGCTTAGCTTCCTGGCATAGGGATTCATCTAGCCTTGTGGAGTCACTAGCACTTCACTGATGGCCATCCCCTTTCTATTAACTACTCCATCAAAGTAGAGATGCCATTGTTTCCCATCTCTGAGTTCTCCTGATTCTGAGTCGTTTATGATGAACACTATATCTTCATCTGGGAACTGAGTCTGCAAGGGTTAATAATCAAGCAGGGTAATTCAACCAAGTGGTCTGCTACAGCCTGACCTTTCATGGATTTTTGTGTGACAAATGTGACGTCATACTGTGATAACAACACTTGCCACTTGACACACCTACCGACTAATGACGTCTTTTGAAACATGTACTTCACCAGATCATAGCGGCATAGAAGCAAGACAGGATACACCATCATGTAATGTCTTAGGCTTGAGTAGCCCAAACAAAGGATAGGCAGACTTTCTCAATGGTGGTGTACTTGGCCTTGCAATCATTGAACTTCTTGCTCAAATAATAGATTGATTGGTCCCTATCACCAGATTCATTGTGCTAGCCCAATATTGCACCCATGGAATGTGACTGATAGAAACAAGAGCAAGGGTCACCTTGGCACTGACGGAACCAAATCTGAAGGCCTCGCCAAAAGTTGTTTGATCTTGTCGAAAGCCACACGACACTCCTCACTCCAGTCGATCTGGGCATTCTTCCTCAAGAGATTAAAGATTGGTTCATAGATTAGTGTAAGCTGGGCAACAACCTACTAATGTATTGCAAACGCCCCAATAGCCCTTCAACTTCTTTTTCTGTTGTGGGGGGAGGCATGTCAGTAATTGCTTTGCTTAGTTGGGATCCATCATGATTCCCTTTTTACTGATAATATACTCAAGGAGCTTCCCCGATGATACTCTGAATGCACATTTACTGGGTTGAGCTAGAGTCTATACTTTCGTAGACAGTCGAACAACTTCCGTAGGCAGGTTAAGTGGTCTTCAGCCTCTCTTGATTTGGCAATCATGTCGTCTATGTATACCTCGACCTCTTGATGCATGAGGTCGTGAAATAGGGTTGTCATTGCTGGCTGGTATGTGGCATCAGTGTTCTTTAGCCTGAATGGCATCACCTTGTAGGAGAAGACTCCCCAAGGGGTGATGAATGACAGTTTCTCCATATCCTCTTCTACCATTCTGATCTAGTTGTAGCTTGAGAAGCTGTCCATGAAAGATAGCATCTTGTGTTCTATGGTGTTGTCCACTAGGACGTCGTTGTGAGGTAGTGGAAAATCATCTTTCAGGCTTGCCTTGTTATGATCTCTGTAATCTATGTACATGTGGACTCGCCAATTGCCCGTCCTTCTTTAGTACTGGCACGATGCTTGCAAGCCACTCCGGATAGAGGACGACCTTGAGAAAATCAACTCTATGCTACTTCATGATCTCCTCCTTAAGCTTAAGTAGCCACTAAGGTCGCCATCTTCTGAGCTTTTGCATAACTGGCTTAACATTGGGCTTGCGTGGCAATGTGTGCAAGACTACCTCAACATCCAGGCCAACCTTGTCATCATAACTTTAGGCGAAGACGTCTATGAATTCTTTCAGGGAATCAATGAACTCTACCATTGCCTATGGTGTCAGCCAGGTGCTAGTGCGCACTTCCTTGTTGTCATCCGTTGTGCCAATATTCACTAACTCTGTCTCTTCCTCAACATGGAGATTAGGGACCCTCGGATCATTATCATAGGGGTGAAATTTTGGCAGTACTTCATCACCTTCCTCTACGCCTGAGTCATCATCCTCCTTATAGGCTACGAGCTTTGACAGGATTTCTTTCTCAAATGTGGGATCTATGATATCAAGGGTGGAGATTTGCTTTGATTCTTAGGCTTGCTTATGCTTGAGGAGGGTCACACTGACCCATGTACTTTTGTAGTTGCAACGGGTAGCTTCTGCACTGGCTTTTCTTGAGTTTATTTTCTAACTAGACTACTTTGTTTCCTCTGTTGTCAAGTTTGTATTGCAGTTGGTTTGATTTTTTGATTTTTCTGTGGTCATTTGACGAGATGACCTTATTAGGCAAGCGTCGCTATCCTGATTGTTCTAACGGACCCCGCCTTGGCTCTCTGTCGAGCCTAAATCACAGTTTTTTTTTACCCTCACCTTAAGCAAGGTGAGGCCTGGGTTGAAAATACTACCTAGACTCACCTCACGGCTACTAGGATATTAATGCCCCTGGTCTAGTGAAGACTAATTCTCTCTCCTCAAGGACCATAATTACTGACTGGCTCTGAGGCTCTTGAGATGCAGATACTGTGCCCTGCTCTGTAATCGTTGCCTATTCCTTTTTAACTCTGTCCTGTTCTGTTGCATCTTTTGCCAATACGACTAGTTGGTCTTGAAAAAGAATCTCTTGGTCCTGAAGCATTGTGTCTATCTGGGCCTCCACAGCGACTCCCTCTTCTTCTTCAAGGCGAGGTCAATGTAGCAGGCTTGTGTAGGTTCGTGGCCTCTACAACTATCGATATCTACGTCCAGTACGACACTTCTGGCTACGAGCTTAATTGGGAGAGGCAAGGATGCTTGAAGTACTATTCCATTCTCTAAGGGGCGCACTGATGAAGTTAATGTACCTAGCTGCTGAGCTGACTACTGGATAATCGGACTACTGGTTACGCTTTTTGCTGGCGTAAGTGATGGATTGATGGGTGATACTGTGGGGGTTGATGTCTAATGTTGGCTGATGCGAAAAGTGGAGATACTACCATTGCTACTGCTAGACTCTGTAGTGAAGCAAGCAGTGTAGTTGGCGTGGTGGAGCTGATTAACTAAGCCACCATTAAGCTAGACTGTTGTATGGGAACTGCTGATGCCATGAGTGGATCACCGGACTACGTCGTTGGGGTTTGTATTGATATTGTAGCTATGGTGGCAGATGATGCAAATATCAGAGAGATTGCGCAAGGAACTTGCAACAATTCCACATTTGTCATATCTACTATTGTGATGAGAGAGGGTAGTGCTAGAAGTACTGACTTGGGCAGTGTTGGCCACTGCTATAGCCTATTGTTGCTCAGGTCTCTACTGTCCGAACATAAGGGGCTCTCATCTGAATAATAGTCTTCTATGCAAACCCACTCATTTGATTTTGGCTGGATTGTATGCTACTATGTTGTCTCTGATGAGACGATATTATGGTTGGGATCAAGGATTCCAGCACTAACAAAGTTAGTCAAATTGAAAGGAATGGGGAGCTTCTTGGTCTTCAGCGGTTGGTTGGTTTTCTACTGCTTGTATCCATGTCCTTCTCGATCCCTATGCTCCACAGCAACAACTGGTTCGGCGATCCCTGTTTGTTCCAACCGAGTTGTGTCCCTTTCCCATATCCTCACCTATGGCACAGATTCTCAACCATCAAAAAAGGATTGCTATGAACAGGTGGGTAGCAGCCATGCTCAAAGTTGGGGATGAAGTTTACTAGCTCAAATCGATTAACCCAGAACATCACATCAGAAGGCTTGGATTCAAATTGGACAGTCTGGAGGGCAACGAAAGACACAGAATCGACCCTTTCTTTCTTGATGTTTTCAACCGTGACAGTAACAACGCTATCGTCCCAATCAAACTTGATCATGCGGTGGAAGGTCGAAGGAATCACTTGGTGCTTGTGCAACCAAGGGCGCCCAAGTAGGAGATTGAAGGAGGGCTTGAGATCCACACGTAGAATTCTACGTTGAACTTAGCTAGACCAATGATGAGGGGGATAACCAGAAGGCCTAGTGCATCGTGATGCATGTTGTTGAACGACATCATTCCCTTGACTGCTGGCGTGACAACCTTGGCCTTGAATTTGAGTTTGCTTGTTGTGCATAAGGGTCAGACATTTAAGCTTGCATCATTGTCAACCAGGGTGAGGGGGATGCGGAAGTTCCAATACTATGCAGTCACAAACAACGGCTGGTTATTGTTGGTCCCCATTGGTGGCAATTTCTCTGTAGAGAAAGAAATGACCTACGGTGTGGTGATCATTCCCACCATGGATTCCAAGGTTGTTTGGTCAATGGTTGGGGAAATGTGGGTGGCTTGGAAGATGGAGAGAAACGCCTCCCGATGTTAAGCGGAAGTGTGGATAAGGTCCTCGATAGAAATGTCCACTTTGACCATCTTCAGCTGTGTAGTTGTAGGCTTGCTAGTGGTTTCTATGGTGGTGGGTTTGGGTGGAGCTTCTTCGGCTACAAGAGGTGGAATAGGGTTTTTTGGCGGTGGTAGTGGAGGGGTTGATTTCTTGGGCGCTGGAGTTGGGGTCTTGTACACCCAAGCCGACCATGTGACCTCTGCACACATCTCTACAGTGTAGTCATAGGGCACACGGAGGGTGTCCTGGGTCATGTTAATAACCACAAGTGCTTAGGTGGCCAACTCCAATGGGCTAATTGGTACGCTTGTTGTGGTTGTAGCTGCTGATGGTTGTGGTTGGGGATGCTCCGAAGATGGTCTGGCTAATAGGCAAATTGGGGTAGTGGGTGTGGACTACATGGTGGCAATGGCAGCCACACGATTCAGCTTGGCGGCGAGCTAGATCATATATACTGAGGATCTCAAGCCTTCAAGAAGAGAATAATGCAAGGAGTACAAAAACAGAGTGCACAAATCTTAGATGAGATCAAAGGGATCTGACACTAACAGGTTGGACTCGACAGAAACGAGGGAGTGAATCCTTGACTTGCATCAGCTAGTTTACGCACCCACTCATAGGACACCACACATCACCACCATCGTCGAGCTAATGTACCCTATTGCGCCAGCAAGTCAAGGATTGCATCATAGTCAGGGACGTCTGTGATGCCGAGATCTGGAGTATACCCCTCTGGTCGAGCCCTTTAGCTTCGTCCTGCCAAAGGTGCAGTCACTCTTGAGGTTTCCATAGATCTGCCCATCATCGAACCCAATTCTAGGGTGGTACAAAGCAGATCTTTTCTGCAATTTCCATAAAGTTGCAGGGCACTCTACGGACAATTGCATCACTCTGCGGAACACCATTCAGGAACTCATGGACCGCGTGGAAAGTTCGTTGCGTAGTGGCTACTTTCCCGCACTCACTACATTCGCCAAGTAGGCAACCACCCCCAGCCAAAGTGTCGGCACCTATAGCAGTAGCAACAACAACAACAACAACAACACGAGCAACAACTTCAGTAAGAGGAGGGATCCCCTCAAGACTACCATTGCATATGTAGGGTCCCCTACTGCGCTTGCAAACATAGTGAGCCCAATTAAGAGAGGTCCCAGTTGTTGGTTGTGCTCCACGGATGACCATTTTGATGGACTCATTGTCTGAGGGTCTATCGTGGACTTGTGAAGTGAGAGCATGCCAGCGCCCAACATACTCTCCAAATGGTTTGTGAGGCTTCTTCTTGGTGGTAGCCAAGTCCTTGCACTTGGGGACTAGATCAAGGTTGAAAGAATACTGCTCATGAAAAGCCTGGCTAAGGTCCTTCCATGTCTTAACTGATGCCAAGGAAGTGAACCACTATTGGGAAGGTCTGGTTAGTCTCTTTTGGAAAAGATGGATCAGGAGCCTTTCATCAGCTTGAAGTTGTGCAAGGTCTTTGCAATATGCTTTCAAATGCAAGATCAGGTAGCCTTTACCATTATATTTTTCAAAGTCTGGGACTTGGAAATTCTGTGGGAGAGTTGCCTCTAAAATGTAGCAGAGGTCCCAAAACTAGTAAGATAGGCAATCACCACCCTACACTTGACGAAGTGCTTTTTCCAAATCGCTCATCCTTGTTAAGAGAGCATCTGGGGTTGTTGTTGGAGGGACTAGTGCATTTAGGGCAACTATTGCGTATGCCATATGGGTCTCACCTAGGTGCTCCTTCGGGTCCACTACCATGCCATCTAGTATCGTAGCACAATAGTCGGCATACTCGGGCTAGGGTGTGTTGTGCTATCACAAGAATGCTGGGATTGGTATTTGATGCAAGGGTGAAGGGTGGTAGTATGCAATGTAAGGTGTGGTGTAGAATAAGGAAGCAACAGCTGCTACAATGGCACGGATCCAGCTAGCACACCAGAGTATTGTTGAACTCCAGTCAAGCCCAAGGGTTGACCACCAGGTGGCTCAGTGAAATGCTGTGCTATGGGTGGTGTTGGTGGCAGAGGCAGGGTCGACACACCCATCGTCGAGGTAGCCAAAAGCATGGGTGATGGCCGAGGCAGAGGTGTAGTGGGGATGATCTAGCAAACCGATAGGGACTTCAGGGGTGGCAAAGACAGACGGTGACAGTGATGGGTTAAGAGCAAGGGCCATGCCCTACAGCTTCTTGGCAAGAGCCAAGAGATGCAGTGCATGGTCAGAGGATGACCCATCGGCAACAGTAAAGAGGGACAAGAGTGAAAGCGAGATGGATGTCAAAGGGGGCTGCATATTGGACTATCTAGGCACAACATAACCTACCAAAGAAATTGTTGTAGCAAAAACAGAGCTCAAAGGTGGGATAGAGATAGACGACTTTGGGGACAAAGTGGTGGTCACCGTGACAAACTCAGTGATAGGTCCTAGACCAACAAAGCTCTGCCAGGGTAGAGAAATAATGGGCAGAGAGACCCTAGATACCTAGAACTGGTATGTGGGTAGAGATGGTGGCATGGCAGATGTCAGAAGGGTGAGAGGGACTGAAGTCAGTGTCCCCTTAGAGATAGCAGTGAGAAAATGTTTGCTGAAGTGTTGGGCCATGGTTGAGTGAGAGCGGGTATGGATGGGACTACGATAGTAAGGAGGTAGGTGGACTCTACGACGAGCATTCGTCGAATGTGACGAGTAGCTTAGAAAGACGGTTGAGAAACTAGGCCAACAAAAGGGGAGTCAGCGAAATGGAAATCGAGCACCAACTAGGGAACGCACATGCTAACTTGCTAAATAGAGGAAAAGGGATCAGTATAAAAGGACGAAGGAGAGAAAATGCAGAGTTTATTAAGGTGGCATGAATGGCACACATACACATGAATGCTTCTAACATGCTCTCTCTTACCAACTAAGTGTGTCCTAAGAAGGTAGTCTATTCCGGATTTCCCTCAAAAGGTTCTCGAGTCATCGACTCAAGGTCAGAAAGTAAGGTCTCCTCCCATGACAAAGTTGTGCAACAGTGGGGTATTAGGAGCCTTGACCTTGCTAAAGGATGGGTTGTACCCTCTACTAACACCGACACGACCTGGGATAAGGGGTAAAGATCGACATCCCATCCTACACCAATAGCAATAGAATGACCGATAAGGACAATCCATCGCAATAGTAGGCTTACTTAGAGGAGAGAGGATGCATGATCCTATCTACTTCAAGCATGCAAAACATGATTTAATGGCTTTTAATGGAATTTTATTAAGCTAGAGGGGAGATAAACATTTTATCCCTACTTTTGCCTAAATTATTAGTTCTCTTGTAAGTTTTTATTTTAACAAGAGGGGGAGACAAACAAGGCACTAATTGCCTTAGATTAATGATTGAAAGGGGAAGAAAATCAAACAACATGGCATGCATACATCACACATCAATCAAAAGGCATGTGCTAGTGTTGTGATCTTGCTTGTGTGAAAGGAAGCAAAAGTCAAATCAAAAGGCATCATATCATGGTGTAGGATACTAAGGCTTCTCTAGAGGGGGCGGGTGAATAGAGATTTTCCGGTTTTAATTAAGTCTTTGGAATTTATGATGCAATTCAAGAATTTTAGCACATAAGCATTCAATCGCAAACACACAAGATTTATAGTGGTTCAACCAATCCCGGCTTAGTCCACTCCTCAAGTTCCCCACTTGAGATTTATCCCTTATATTCAATAACCTAGAATATTACAAGTTACAAAAATTACCTTGTTTGTATACTTGTATCATGAATTTCCTTCTCCTTCATGGAGAACCTCTGATTGCTTTGAAAGAATGAGAGCTTTGGAGCACTTGAACTTTTGCTCTTGCTTGCTGTGACCGCACGCGTCCGTGACCGACCGCCCGACCCGGAGGGAGGAGGGTGGAGAGGAGGAGACCACAGCCATGCCGATGACGGCGAAGGCGCAAGGATAAAAGAAAAGAAAAGTAGAGTCGCCACCTAGTCTTTTAAGGGAAAGACGAGGAAAACCACAAAAGGATGAATGCATGGGATGCAAATGGGAAGG
>JAMKQA010006986.1:0-22421 GCA_024699735.1 Posidonia australis
AATTGCTTTTAGTAATTTAGAAATAGATAATTTAAATATATTAAATTGGTGGTCTACTACAGCTATTAGGTTTCCTATAGTTTCAAAAATGGCAAAAGATTTACTAACGATTCCGGCGTCAACTGTGGCATCGGAATCTGCATTTTCTGAAGGAAAAAGAGTATTAAATGATAAAAGATGTAGATTATCGGAGAAGTCTGTAGAAGCCTCCGTCTGCTTGAAAGATTGGTACGATGCGGTTGATCGTTTTCAAGGTTTGAGTTTAAAGTCTGAATCAGAAGAAGACGATGATGCGACATCAACTTCAACAGGCAGAACAGACTCTCCAAAAGAATAATTCTTTATGTAAAAATTGAAAAAAAAATGTAAAACAAATGATGTAAATATCTTTTGTATTTTTTATGTAAAAATGTAATATTTTTTTTGAATTTCAAAAAAATATATATCAATAAAATTATTTTTTTTAATGAATTTTTTTAATATATTTTCTAGGCCTGATGGACCGACTCGGCCCGGCCCACATGCGGGCCATGGGCCGTGCCGGGCCCATGGGTTGTTGCAGCCGGCCCGGCCCAGGCCCGGACGGGCCGCCTGTTTCATGGGCCGGGCCGGCACGACCCGGCCCGAATTCCATGTCTATCTGTTGGGAGATTATTAATTTAAGGAATTTTAATCTGGTTTTGAAGATCAAACTTCTGTGACAGCTTCTTTCTGACAATTACCACATTATATGGAAAGATCTTATAAATGTCAGATATCTTAATAAGGTTTGGCTGGATGCATTATTAAATTCTTCAGTTAGCAATTGCTCTCTCCTTTGGAGAAGCATCAAACAATGTTATGTTTTTCTTAACTATTTCACTATTTCTTAAGTTCAGAATGACAATAATACTATCTTTTGGGAGTAAAAATGGTAGAATAGGACCATTTTTAAATATTTGATTCCTAGATAATTTTCTGTAGCCAGATTCAAAAAGACATCTGTCAAAACCACAGTGGCACTTTTCAGATCTAATTTTAACAAATTATTTGACCTATCTAAGGTCTCCTCGAATGACTTTCTATTGCTACAATCTCAGCTAGAAATATTTGCTAATCTCTTGCAATCTCTGGTTCTTGTCTCTGGGGATGACACCTTGAATTGGCTGCCATCTAAGGATAATGGCTACTCTGTCAAAGTTGGTTACATCATTTTAAATGATGGTGGTTTTCGTTTTCCTTTATACAGTTGTATCTAGAAAAGTAACACTCCATTAAAAGTAAAGTTATTTTCTTGGTTAGTTCTGAAAAACAAAAAATTGACAAAAGACAACTTAACTAAAAGAGGCTGGAGTAGCCCTGTGATGTGTGTTTTCTGTTTTGCACACACTGAGAATAACAATCATCTATTTATAAACTATTCATTCATATGACATATTTGGAGATTTTTCTTAACTTCAGACTTATATCCAGGCTATTTTTGTATGGCTGACTTATTCTATTCCATTCTCTCTCTTAAATTTAATTTAAATATGCATGGTTGGGTGATTTTACTTCAGGTCATTCTCTGGTTGACTTGGAAGGAAAGAAACAACATAATTTTTCGAAATTTAAGCAAATCTCATACATTTATCATTCATGATATTATTTCATTAATGCATTATTGGGTAAAAACTCTTATTTCAGGTTTTGAGAAAGAAGAATTCCTTCAATTCACCTCTGCAATGGCTCCTCAGATGGCGTAGCAAGCTCCTAGTCTTCCTTCTTCTTCTAGAAGCAATCATGAGGTTGTGCTACCAAACCTTGATACTGATAATATAGGCTCTGTTGTAGAAGAATTTGAGGGTTAAGGGGCCTTGTACTCTTGAAGGCCTCCTCTATATAATCAATTTTACAAACTCTTTATGTATTAAGTGGGTATTAACATTGTCTTAGTTCTCTTCCGAACTTTTGGTTCCAAATTTTGTGTAATACTGGTAATATGGACCTTTAGAAGGTTTGTATGGCCTTATATTTTTATAATATAATATACCGTTTTCAAAAAAACATGTAAGTCAGATGGATCTTTTCTTTACCATCCAATGTATCAAGTTGTGACCTCTTTGAAATTTCACCCTTCTTTTTGGGTCAGACGCTTTGGAATTTTAAAAGACAAGTTAGGAGACAATTATTGTTTATTTTAATATTCTACTAGACAAACGGGCACACGTTTCATTAATTACGAATTCTATCGCATAAACATATATCAAGACTAAATTTCAAATATTTATTTCAACATATAAGTCGGTTGATCTTTGATTCTTTTCTTTACCATCTAATGTATCAAGATGTGAGAGAAAGCTTAAGTGACATACATGGATGTTTTTGAAGTCACCGGCCACATCGAGATTCCTTTTAAAATTTAATCGTGTTGGAAAATAATTGAGCTCTTTGTAATTTTCGGTGAGACTGCTAATAGAAAATGTTCGATCCTTTTTGAGCTACTCGCATAGATTATCATCTCAAAATGCTTGAAATTCTTTTTAGAATTTGACTTTTTTATTAATAAACTAGTGGATATGAGATTTATTTTGAAAATTGCAGAGGTTTACTACAAGCAAATTGTAGGTGTTCACAATATTTTTTGAAATTTTAAAAGAAATTTTTTTGAGATATTTATAAATATTTTTAAATCACATTTTTTTGAATTGATCGTAGTTTTTTACCTTTTATTCTACAAATTTTGAGAAAATTTAGGAGGATTTTAAACCTTGAGTTTAAATTAAAATTTGGAGTTTGTTGATCTTTTCTTTACATTCTAGATCAAGATATATCTTAAAAAATTAAGAGATTCATGAATATTTTAAATCTCGAGTTTAGATTTGAAATGTTAATTTAAATGCAGGAGTTAGAAGATCTATTCTAAGAAATTTAAGAGATATTCATGGGTATTTTGAAACGTTTAGTTTAAATCAACATTGTTTCTTAAGGGAGAAGATACAACTATATCATCTAAAATCTCAAATATTACATGAATATCACCCAAATTGGAAAAATAACAATAATGCCATTAATCCTTATTTGAAATACAAAAATGTCATTGTGTTTAAATATGCTAGTCTCTAAGTTAAAATAAATAAAATATTGTAACATTCTAAGATTTAGTCTCACGTTGCTTAAAATAAAGAATAGGTGAGATTAAATAAAAACTAGGATCAACTACTATATTAATTTCAACTTAAGCATTTTAGACATGGTTATTGTATCTGAAGTGGCTGTGATCAGTTGGGCCTATATCGTTACAAATGGTATCACAACCTAAACGAGATCAAAATGTAGGAACTAAGTATTACACCAAACTCAAAGAAATAGGGGCTACCTCTAGAATTGTACATTTTTTTGAAAACGCTAATAATATTGATAAGATTTCTTGGTTATGGAACCACCACCAAGAACAAAAATTAGTTCCAAGTATTACAAAAAAGACCTAGGATCTAGAAAATCCAATGTATCCCATGTAACTTGGCCACATTGATACATGTCAAGCCATGTATGTTCAAAAAGTAATTAAATTACAGCTCCATATTCAATAAAGACCACAGAAATTGATTACAAAATGAAAATAATGAAGAATGATCTTTAATGGAGTTTTGCGCAGAAGGCATGGTCTCAGCCGGAGTGTTAGCTGATGAGCTGGGGGGGCACAGTGTAAGAGTGAGTAGTAGCTCCCATATTTGGTTGATTCATACTCCAGGAATTTTGCATATCCGAGACAGATTGGATTAAAGTTTCCGTTTCAAAACCTATACCCAAATTTACTGTCCAAGAATACATAAGGGAAATAATCTTAAAAATGGTTTGTTTGCTTGAATCACATGAGTTACAAAAAATTCTACTATTTCTTTCTTTCCAGATACACCAAATTATAGCCGGGACGAGCACATTCCAATCAGAATCAGATAAAGCAAAAATATATTGGGGCTTTTACCGGAAAAGATCTTCAATATGATAGAATACTGGATACATAGGATAATTAATGAAAATTTTCCATATTGTAGCTGCAAAACGGCAGTGAATGAATAAATGTGATTCAGTTTCACAATAACTACTGCACAAAATACAAAGATCTTGAACAATCCAACCTTTTTTCCTCAAATTCTCCTTGGTTAGTATCTTATTAAATATTGTTAACCAAGCGAAGAGTTTGATCTTTAATGGCACCCAAGCCTTCCAAATGAGTTTATACAGATGAAATCTCAATCCACCATCATTAATAACATTATAACATGATTTCACTGAGTAATCAAATTTATGATCAGGTTGCCAGTGGAATTTATCTTTTTCCAAGCTAAGCTGGAACCCAGTTAACATGTCTTCCAATTGATCTGCTTGGGACAGAATAGCAGATAAGTTGTTATACTGCACGGAGCTGTCAAAGGCATTAAATAAGCCTTGGTAATTACTCCCAAAAAGTTGAAGTGCCCTTTTCACATATAACTTTTTATATTTTGTTATTTTATATAACTCAGGAATTTATATTTTAGAGGGGTGTCATTTATCCACTTATGTTCCCAGAAGACAGTGTCTTCACCATTTGCTACTTCAATTGAAGTGAAGCAATTAAGAATGCTAAAGCAACTCTTAAAATCTTGTCAAATTGGAGAGAATTTCCTATGTGATAAATTAAGTAAGGCCCTCAGTCCAGATCTAGAGCAATATCTTGTTCTCAATAAAGTTGGTCATTTCAGATTAAGTGCACAAGTCCAGAATTTCCATAAGAGTTACATTTAAGGGCCACACTGAAGTTCCTTAGATTAATAAGGCCCCAATCCTTTTGTTCTTTAGATTTACATAAGGTGTCCCACTTTGCCAAATGATAACCCTTTTTATTAGGTGATGCAGATTGCCAAAGAAATCTACATCTAAGTCGGTTAGTTCCTGTTCCACCCTTAAGGGTAGATGAAGAACCGAAAGATAGTAGGTAGGTATTGCTGTTAAAACACTATTTACTAGAGTTAATCTTCTCCCTAAAGAGAGAAAATTGGCCTTCCATGTTGACAACTTATTCGAGATCTTTTGTCTAGTTATAATTGTGAACTTTGACGAGGACGTTAAATGTTCAAATGGAGAATATTGTAAAACTCTAATATTTAGTTATACATTGCTTAGAATAGCAAGTGAGTGAGGATAAATAAAGATTAGTATCAACTACCATATCAACTTCAGATTAAACATTTAAGGTCTGATGGTACACTAAAATTAAAGGTGTGGGAACTACCTCTAGAATTGTACATTGTCTAGTTATGATTGTGTCTTCTAACAAGGACATCAAATGTTCAAATGGAAAATATCGTAACACACCAAGATTTAGTTATATATTGTTTAGAATAACAAGTGAGTGGGGATAAATAAAAATCAATATCAACTACCATATTAACATCAGATTGCGCATTTAAGACCCGGTTGTTGGGTCTAAGGCTGTTGTGGATCAATTTAGTCTAGATCGTTACAAATATACCCTAATGTCATTAGTTTTTAAATATGTTTTACTTTCCTACCTTCCTGTTGAACGGTAATATCATTCCAAAAATCATTTATTTGTCCCATTTTAAATCCTAATTTCTCATTCTTTTTCTCCTAATCATGCAACTTCTCCCTCTCCCTCTCCTTCTCCTATCTTCCTCCTCTCATTCTTGTAAGGGCAGACTAGTCATCTATATCCTTAAGTTAGATTTTAACTCATAATTTTCAATTTTTAACCAAAAGTCAAATGGTAATTATATTTGTGTATTTAAAAATAGGGATTAATGTATTAATGATATTTTTCCCAATTTAATTGGTACTTATGTAATATTTGAGATTGTGGATGGTATATCTATATTTTTCATTTTTTTTAACATGGGGATTTAGTCTTGAATATATTTAATTTCTATTTCCATATTGGTTACAAATTAGGGAAAAATTGTATACACCAAATCATATGCAAATCATCTCAACCCTTGAGCGATACCAGAGAAGATGATACCGTGGGATCTATTATAATGTAAATTTACCCTTGGTGTATATTGGAGCAGGATCTAGTGTACATGAGTAGGTAGGCTTGTCATTTGTTCGGGTTGGGTGGAAATAGGGTTGAAGTTTGCAAAGATCTTACACAAGCATGGCTCCTGGCTAGAGAAATCCTAGGTGGGGCAGTTTGGGTTGTATCAAAATAACCAAGGCCCAAGCCCAAACCAAGTCCAACCAGATTTTGGAAGAAAAAAATGTTAGATGAAAGATATGGATTCCACTTGTTCCCATCCTTTGCTTCAGGACCTGTCCAACGGTGTAGACGTGTAGTCAGTACACTATACTGTCGAGCAGCGAAGTTTACACTAGTTTACTTCGCCTGACCATTTACTTTATGAATTCATAACCAACAAACGTACATTGATCTTGCACAAGAAACAAGCATATTGTGTTGTTTTGCATGGTAGAGATCAATGCATACTTTAATCTTGTCGAGAAGAGTGTGTCGAATTCATAATCACGTTGAGGACAAGGAGAGAGTACCAGGGAGATCACGAGAGAGAGAGAGAGAGAGAGAGAGTTGGAAAGAAATACGTGTGTGTGTGTGTGTGTGTGTGTGTGTGTGTGTGTGTGTGTGTCAGTGTGTGTGTGTGATAATTAGATTTGATTAGGATAATTAGGTTACAACTTTATGGGAAAGTTGGTACTTTTTCCAACGAATAATAAGATTCACAGAGGTGCTGGTACTTTTCAAATGGTTGGCAAGGCCGACTTTAAGGGCAAGGTTGGCAACTTCATGGAGCCGAGTTACTGCAACTACAGGTTAAAAAACTAATATGAGACATTGTCTGTTTCTTGTCTGGTATGAAGCTCAATACTGGACAGGCAAGCCATAAACTAGATGAACAGCAACTTCAGTACATTTCAAGTGAAAAGACTGTAAATGAATACCCAGAGAACCAAAGCGAAAATGTTACAAATATTATAAAGCAGATATGCTGGCTATTGGTAACGATTATTGGCAGATGAATACTCAGACAATGTTTGGTAACGATGATTGGTAAATTGATTATAGTGAAAAAATATATATTTTTTAAGTTAATCTTATTAAAAGCTTATACATATTCTTTATAATCTTATTTGGATGCACAAATACGAAAATCTATTATTTTTTTATTGAAATGTCCAAATCAAGTCCATCCTTGACCTCCTGCTACAACTTATCAATGAACACGAGGATCTTGGTGGCAAGGTGTTGGACCTCAAGCTTTTTGATGATAGTGGCCACAATAAGTATCAATACCATTAGAATCCAAGAAACAAAATGATGGGAACTTGAGAGCATTACCTGGGAAGACGAGATGAAACAAAAATACTTTAGCTATAGAATAATGAAGTGAGATCATTACCTCAGAAGTGGAGATAAAACACTAAATTAGAGCATCAAGTCTGTGAGTAGTAGTCATTGAAGACCATTTCAAATGAAGGGTGATGAAACAGATGACCGTTTTCACCCATTCATGGTCGGATTTACTCCGACGGTTACAAGACCTTTATGGTCGAAAATTCAAACGAATAGGGGAACCGTTGGAGGAGGGGCGGAGGAGTGGTCAAGGTCCCCTATAAATAGAGGAGAAGACAGAAAGGAAAAACACAGAGAAAGACTTACAGAGATCTTCCTCCTTCTTGACCATCGTCGGAGCTCCAAATCCTCGACGTCGGAAAACTCTTTTCTGTTGTCGGTAACTCTTCTCCTGCTTGACGACGGTCGAATACCATCAAAGTCTATCATCCAAAAAGAGGGAAATTGAGAGCAGTGGAAGGAGAGAGCAACCTTAATCGTAGAGCAGTCAAAGGATATCGAGAGCAGTTGTAGGAGAAGAGAGTGAGAAGGTCAGAGAGAGAATTAAAGGAGCACACAGACAAAAAGGAGGATAAAAGGAACTTTTAGGGGCACATAATTCTTTATCCATTAGTACTTGAACATGTAACTCTCCAACTTAAATAATAGTCATATACCAAATAAGTTATGCTTTGTTCGGTCTCGACAAGCCTAAGTCAAGGCTTACATAGACAAGCATGTTTGACAAAGCCTAGTAACCACAAACCATCATGTCAAAATGAGTGAGTTACTTGGATTTAAAATCCATTTTATTAATGGATGAAATCAATATTTGTTCCACAAATTTCATATTTATTTAGATACAATTTCTCTAAATTGTTTTGTTAAAGATAAAAGGAAAGGATATTATGATTTTTTAAACAATCCATTCCCACAGGCGAAAGAAATTACGTAATAACCAATCCATCCCATCTCCACCCATGTTCTGTCTCTCTTTCTTTTTTTCTTCCAATTGTTTTTTAAAATTTAAATTCTATTTCTAGTCATATTCTCACCCTTCCTTTGTTTCTCCTATTTGTTTTTCAATTTCAAAATCTATTATCTATATTTTCAAAAAAAAATTGACATGCAGTACTACACGTGTTTTTTAGTATTATCTGAAAATAATTGATCAAGAAAGAGATTTTGTGAGTAATTTTAAAACCTTATTCTTCTCGATTTTTTGAAAGTAAATAATTTTATTTTACCTTCTTTTGAAAGAGATTATGAACTTTAAGTCCATGTTTGGATGTGGGAATAAGGACGGAATAAGGACATAATTGGAATAGTAATTCCGTTTGACAAGTCAAAAAATGAAATAAAAGCGGAATAGTAATTTTTATTCTGATTTACTTATTTTAGAATAGTTATTTTGTAAGAAAGGTGGAATAAAATTATTCTGCTAAGTTATTTTCATACATGTATGTATACATTTTATTTATTTTTGTCTAAAAATTAATACATATATAATATAATGTATACATATTTTAAACCAGATATATATCTTAATAATCAAGTTGATTATTATTAATATACATGTTTTCCACTTATTTTAATACTTATTTTGATACTTAGACCCCGTTTGGAACCTCTTATTTGTAGAAGTTAGATTATAAGGTTTTAATAGAAACTGGTTTTTGAGAGTATCTGTAGAAACTAGATTTTAGTTTAGTTATGAAAATCCTGTTTAGTAAATAAATGTTCCACAATAATAGCTAGATTCTAGTAATATTGATTTTATATATTTACCTCCCATCTGACGGCAAAGCTGTAAATAATAAGGGCATTTTATGTAATTAATTTAAAAAATCAAGGTTACAAATGTAAATGCATACCTCATTTATTCAACTTCTGTCAGAAGTTTCCTTTAGCTAGTTTCTGAAAAATCATATTTTTACGTATAGTTTTAGGATTTAGAAGCTCTAGTTTTTGTGAAAAGTGGGCTCCCAACACCCCATTTGGAACTACTTCTGAGACGTTTAATGGTTTGGTAAAAGTTAACCACTTAGAAGTTGTCTATAAGTAGTTCCAAACGGAGTGTTATTCAACTTTTCATCCAAACTAGAATATCTCTTTATACATATTTATTCATCTTTAAAAGAAAATCACTTATTAACTAAATAGCAATACCATTAGAATATTAATATCAATTCCTGTTAAAGTTTTGAAAATGAGTATAAATAATTAGCTAAAAACGTATTTACACAATTAAAAATAAAAACCTAGGAGGCAAAGGAATGCCGAATGTTAAACACTTTGTAAAAAAAATTTAATCTAAATAATATTATAGAGATAAAGAAAAATAGAGATAATTTCATATAAAATGTCAATTGTTTAATACTTTAGATCATTATTTTACATTTAGGCTTTTTTCTCTTATAAATTATGTATGAACACGATTAATTGCATTAAACTTAGTAGACCTTCACAAGTCATATATGTGATAATTAAATAATCATAAGTCTCATGACATGTCATCTTTTAATTTGATATATATGGAGAAAGCGCCACATGTTATTGTCGATCAATATACCTTTAAGTCAAGTGACACTTCCTTAAGACATTAGGATACAAAACCTCAAGTCAAGTGGCACTTCCTTGAGAGTTTAGGGTATAAAACATCAAGCCAAATGACATTTCTTTAAAACCTTAGAGTATAAAACTACTACTTTTTAAAGTAGTATAGATAGTGCATTTAGTATTTAACTTTTTTCACTAAACCAAAATAAACTATGTGTTTGGTTATCATTAACTATTTAAGTGATCGATTTTTCTAGTTGTTATTAAAAAAAACTTGGCACATTTAGTTTATGACTAGAAGTTTGCTTACTCTAGTTTTTTTTGTTTTTGTCAAATTTGTATAGCATAAGTTGTGATGGCTTTTATACTTTAGTAAACTGTATTTTCTCGTTTAATTCAAATTCCACCTTAAAATGATGGATTAGAATTCAAACCAAATATGTAGAAGCCAGTGGAAGTTGGAAGTCAGAGAGAATTTCTTGTAATCTATTGTACGATTGTTCTTAGATGGGCAGATAAAATAGATGATCAAGAAGACAGGGGATTTGAACCAATTTTTCCCTTTAAAAAATGTTGTTTAACTTTAATAACCTAAGAAGATGCCAATTTGCTTGTATACCCTTTGAAAACCCTCAATGTTAACTGTCTTCCACCTAGGTTAGATCCCTCACCTTGAGTCTTGAAAGTGTCGACCTATCGATTAACCCTAACTCAATAAATCCATTTGAGATCCAAATTCTATATAAATCCTAAATCTTCATTTCTCCTCTTGTCTTGCATGTGGGTCACACAAGTAAATAAGAGTTTTCCAAAAAAGAAGAAGCAAACAAACAACTTTGTAAGGGAAAAAATCCTTTACAAAATAATAAAAAAGCCATTATCTTATCTTCCTTCGTAAGGAGGTAACTTCATCGCAGATCACTCAAGGTCAATTCTAACTCCTAGAGTTTTTAACACATAACAAAAGAAAAAGTTGTAGTTTCAAATGCTAAATTAGAACCAAACGCCCAAATAACAATACCTGGACTTTCAATTCCCACGTGCCCAACGGAGCCCAAACGCAAATCTGGTCCGTTCGGTTCGACTTTGGTGGTCTTCAGCGTACTGCACGTGGGATCTTGAGTATGGCTGTAAATGGGTCGGGTTAGAGATCTACCCTAACCTTAACCCGTCATTTCTTAACGGGTAACGGGTCGGGTTAATACCCGTCTTACAAAATTCTAGCCGCTATCCTATCCACTACCCATTAGAATAATAGATGATGGGTAGGGTTAACGGGTGAAACGGGTGACTTTTTTATATCGTTAAAATCTAAATTTATATCATTTTATGAGTGATAGATAGAGTTAACGGGTGATGGATATTGGGTAGAGTTAACGGGTGAATTTATTTTATTGTTAAAATCTAAACTTATATCATTTCACGAGCTTTATAATTTAACTTAAGATAATCATGTTAATAATTCATAATAACATTATAATTTATAAACCTAAATCCAACTCGATCAATTGTCACAAATTCTTTGATAAACCAAATATATGTACATCAATCATTTTGCAGCACCTCAATAGCCAAGTGCAATGCAGTATCCATCCAGCCAACGTTTTAAAAAAAATGCCTTTTTTCTTTCATCTTTTACAGACCCAACTGATGCAATACACCACGACAGACAGTAGAATACTTAAGATTCCACAAGCAGAGAAATTACAGTACCCACAGAAAATCTAGAACAAACAGACAGGTGAAGTACAAACGACCTAATGAAGCAGAACAACTCTTTCATACCATAATATCATGTGAAGTTGAACTCGATGAGAGTTGCAGTGGAGGATGACCTCCAGTATATCACATTAATTCATAAGTCTAAAACTACCAAGAAAAAAGGGGGAGGAACATCAAGTAAAAACAGGAAAGATCGCACCATTCGATCCATAACTCCATTATTGTAACTCAAACACAACCCTCTGACTTGCTCACTTCGGCACGGAGGGCATGCCAGAAGGCTGCGGTGGCGGCGCACCACCAAGCAAGCTCACCTGCTGCATCTCGAGCTCGGCCATCTGCTGCTCCCTGTCCATCTCTATGGTAAGCGGTACAACCAGCACAAGGAAAGTCGTCCCGGCGATTCACACGGCCCTACCAGTGCTTTTCAAGAGCTTGTTCCTGGTGCCGTCGCGAGGAAGGAGTCACGGGAGAGAGTCGCTCGTTGCTTCCTGGTGCCGTCACGAGAAGGGAGTCACGGGAGAGAGTCGCCCGCTGCTTCCCGGTGCCGTCGCGAGGAGAGGATCGGGGGACTTCGGACGCCGAGACGGGGCCACGGGGGTGTTGGCTACGTCGCTGCAGGCTGCGGGAGTGCGGGACTGTAGGTAAATGTTAGGTTAAAATGTTTATAGATATTTATATTTTATGTTAAAATATTAGGATTTAGGTAAATTTACTTAATTACCTCCGGATTAATGGGTTAACGGGTACCCGTAGTATGCTACCCTGATCCTGACCCTAACCCTTTAAATTTATGGGTTAGCGGGTGATGGGTTAACAGTTCAACTGGTATACAAAAGTTCTACTCTAATCCGTTCTTAACGGGTTGGGTTGACTCGGGTTAACGGGTTATACCAGACCCATTTACAGCCGTCATCTAGTTCGCCTACAAATTGTGCCCGCTCGCGTTTCGTGCTTCTTTCCCAAACGTGTTCGTTTGCTCCTTCTCTTCTTCGTTTGTTTTCTCTTTCTCCTGCCTTGCGAAAGAAGAAGGAGGAGGAGGAGGAGGAAAGGAAATGTCAGAGGACGAGGGAAGCACCATGGACTCCATCAGGAAGTGGGTCGTGCAGAACAAGCTGAAGGCCGTTGGTAATCTTCGAATCTGGTTCATCGTTTTCTTTTTCTTTGCGGTTGTTTGATCCGTGCTGTCCTATCTGCTGCTTTTTGTAAGCGTTTCCGTTGAGGAGCTAGGGTTTCTTTCTGTTTTGTTCTGGTGCTCATGTTTTCTTCTTCTTCTTCTTCTTCTCCTGGTTTGTGTAAAAAGGGTGCCTTTGGTTGAGCGGCATCACGGGTTCGGTTGCGTACAACTGGTCCCAGCCCACTATGAAGACCAGCGTTAAGATCATCCACGCCAGGTTCGCCATCGATCGTCATTTTTCGTGTACTTTTGCAGTCTGCTTGGCATCACAATCGTGGATCTTTTTCATTTTCTTTTTCGATGTTTTTGAACTAATGGTTTGCGTCAGTTGAAGGGCGCTTTTTCTTTTGATTTGTTGCTGTACAGGACATGGCCGATGGTTTGATTCTTCGGTTTTAATCTACCTTTACATGGGGTTCTTGGAATGGGGGCTGGCATTTTAAGTGTTTTTTTAAGAAGTCAGCTGCTACTTTATATAATGAACTATTTGACATGTTTACTGTTAACTTATGTTTAGGTGTGTCATTATGGTGCTTAGGACAAAGGTATCATCTTGAGTTGTGATTTGAATTAGGATGTGGAACTATGCTTTTTCGGAGACAAAGTAGGTAGACTGGTCATCCATACATGCACTAACACACAAATGATGGATGAGAATTCCACCAGTTTCAGTAAATCTAGTGCTGCGAGTTAAAGGTGTTGAAACATTATAAAGTTGATGATTCTCGCCAAGAGTTTGATCGCTGGGTCATGCTAATTCCATGCTAATTAGTACTGAGAAGCATGTGCCTATCACTCCAGCAATGGCACCGAATGATGAAATATATACCTATATCTTTGTATTTGGTGGAGAAGAACCATCAGACCGGATTTTTCATTAGAAGTTGAGTTTCCAATTTCACTGTTTCAAAAAATCTCTACCATTACATGTGAGGCATCAAAGCATGCCACTAGTGTTGTAATGTTGTGGAGAACAAACAATTGATACTTCTACGGTTAGTGAATGCTTTTCCTCCAGCGATGTATCAGGTGCATCATTTAAAAAAAAAAAGAATAGTTATAGAAGGACTTTGCTCATGGTTTTATATGACAATAGGGAAGCAAAATCGTGAGTTAATAGGATGCTTTTAATGACTTTTATTTCAAAATCTTCAGTTCAAATTATATTGATTAATTTATTTATATACCTTTGTTACAAACCGAGAATTCAATCTGCAACATTTGATATGGGTATCTGAGCATGCTAAAAAAAATTATTGCTAAAAAGCTTTGGCATGTTGAGGGGCTTTCTAAACGTAGATTCCATACTTATGATGGTTCTAGAACTTCTGTGTATAATCCATCAATTCTTCCACTACAACACTAATTGTTTTGATTTCTCTCTAGCACAATCAGGTAATCAGCTGAGGTGTGGCATCACATCTCTGTTAGGTGGTGTTCCGTAGGACGTTCATTATGTTTTGTGAGTGAATGTGCCTTTCATAGTGTGTTAAGTGTCTAAGATAGTAAGAAGGAGACTGACAACCACATAGGCATGGAAGAACCTGTTATAGTTCGTTGCAGCTTGACTAAACCTGTAGTCCCTTGTTATACGCTTCAGGGAACTAGATGGAAAGAGAGTTGAAGCTAATGACCTTTTCCTTTATTTACTTAGCTTTAAAATTTTAGCTTGCACTTGCTTGCTAAGAGTCTCATTCCTTAAGTTGTATTTTTCCCCAACAGTCTCTCTTGATTGTTCCCTGTCACTTGAGTCGTAGGTCAAAATTCAAATCAAAGGGACGACAATGAAAGTTCTAGGGGTAGGAAAACAGGGATGGGGTTGTCTTTGCAATGAATGTCTACGAGAGATTGACAGTGCAATCAAGTTATTGATACCAATGTTGGTCAATTTAAGCACATACATGCATCTTCATCATGAGAGGGACTGGATAAACATAAACATAGATCTGCAATTTTTCCCATTCTCATATTTATTATTTATAAAAAGAAAAAGAAAACCTTGTTGAGACCATTGAATCATCGATTTTGTTGTGAAGTGATTGGACTCTGTTGTGACTAGAGGGAGTCAAACCTCAATGGATTCCACTGCTATGATTGTTATAATCAGTTTGTATAATTTGAATTTTAAAATTTTGGACCATAACCTGACTTGGAAGAACATGTCCAAATTATAAGGAAGAATGAGAGCTTTCTTATATCAACAATCATATGGAATTATGGATGTCAAAAATTTTCTCATATTTTTCTATTAAAAAGAGACTTTTCTTATATTTTTATTTCACCTTTGTGTTGTCCTGGATCGTAGTGCATGTATGGTGCATCATTTGCTAGACTCATGTGGTCCATATAGGAGGTCTTGACTCTTGAGCTAGTGTCTGCTACTTCGGAATATTACTTGATAACTTAAATCCACTATTTTTGCAACTGCAATGTCCTTTTTTCTCCATTAAGTCACAATTTTTAGTGCGTACCAGGCACCAGGGAATTATCTTTATGAAGTGATTGCATCTAGCTTGCCACATCATTCAAGTTACCGAGGCGTGCCACAAATTGTCATGATATTTGTAATTAGATGGATTTTTGTCATGTGAATGAAGTATCTGAACTCTCCACCTAGTCATTAGCTGAACTGACTTCGTTTCCTTCGTTCTCTATGTATTTGTTTGACAGGCTCCATGCCCAGGCACTGACACTGGCTGCTCTAGCAGGAGCTGCTGCTGTTGAGTACTATGACCGTGAATATGGACCGAAGGTAGAGAAGTATCCTAACCAATTTTTATCACACGAGAAATAGATCAACATACAACGCAAAAATAAGACAAGAAGTGCTGCCACTGTGCATCCTTAACTTCTGCTTCTGCAACTAGATTGTCATATGAGGGGCGCTAAGTTTATCTGTGCCTCGTTTTTGTTTTTTTGCTTGATGACATCTTCCTTGTAGCTTTGGTTCTTATTCATTATTTATTCTCCTTGGATGTTTGCACCCGGTGGAGAATGGAGACCTGATGGTTTTATTTGTTGATTCTATTCGGAATCAGTTCCTTGATAGGATTTTGATTCGAAGGATGAGTTGTTCATCTGGCATTCTGCTTGTGATTTGGGTTATGTAAACTTGGTATGTGGTGACTGATGAGTATTTGGCAGCCGTGAAAGTCGACTTATACATCCTTTTCAAAGAAAGCCAACTTGCAATCGTACAAATGAAAGATGCAATCGTACAAATGTATTTTACGTGGTAGGGTGATATTCCCACGTTAGCACTAGAATAATTGTAGGGAGTAGGGACAACTGTATAAATAAGCATATTTGTGTATTCACCAAAATCTGCAGTACCGTTGTGACTACTATAGATTATTACAATTGATTTATATAAAAATAAACTCCTCTTGGCCGAGTTGAGTTTTTTATTCTATGACTACCATTGTGAGAATTCGAGGATCGTCGAGACATAATTATCCTCGACGTGTTTGAAAACACTAGTTTGTTGTACTAAATCTAAATTTTCTATTGTGTATTAGCAAAATCCTATTCATGAACAGATGCTAGATGCATCTCAAACATATAATCTTCGAAGGCACGAGGGTAACATTTGGTATCTTGGAATGAAGATTGAAACAGAAGAAAAAGTGAATAAGAATAGAATTTTCATATTTAATATAAAAGTAACTTTGAAATGATCATTTCCTTGAGAATCATTACATGGAATATAGGAATTTTATTTATTCTCGTGAAATAAGGAATTTGATTTTCATTCCATTGAGAATCTTTTTCCAACAAAATCTAGACTACTACAGTACTCCCTTCATCGCTCCTTCTCTCATCGACTCCCCTCCCTCCTCTACCCTTCCTAACTCTACAGACCTTCCTCCATGGCCCTCCTCCGTCCATTGCTTCCTTCGGCCCTCCTCCATCCACTACTTCACCCCTCCTTCCTTCGCTCCCCTCCTCCTTTGTGGAAGTCCTCCTTAGTCGTCCTCAACCTTACTCCTCGTAACTCAACCTCTGACGATTTTCCTTCTATGACGTGGTTCTCCTTCGCAATCTTCCTCCTCCGACATCTTCTCCCTCTATGGTTTGGTTTCGTCTCCTATTTGAAAGTCTCTTCTCTGCCCTTACTCCATCCCATTCCACTCAGATCACATCACTCCCTCACAGTCGTAGAGAAAGGGAAAAGACCGGAAAGACATGATGCAGGAGAGTGTGTTGTCGTCCTATAGATCCCTGCTGTCCACGGAGGAGGAGAATGACGAAGATGAGTCAAAGAAGTGGAAAAACATCTCCTTCTGAGCCAGGCCTTCCCACCACCACTTGACAACCACCTCAAGTTGCACTAGGTCGAGCTAGCTCGCTACAGTAGCCATCGTCGTGATGTTCCTCTGCGGTTTTTTTCCCAATTTAACAAATTTTTTTTGTTAAAATGTAAATGTTAATCTTATACTTTTTTGTATTTTCATTCCAATTTTGTTTTTGTGTCAAACATTGGAAAAAAATTGTCGGTCAATTCCACTCTATAAGTTGATTACATACCAAATACAAGAATGAAATAAAACTATTCTATTCTATTCCAAAGTCCATTTCAAAGTTCATTCCATTCCTGATTATTTTCATTCCAGTATACATGGAATTAGATTGACTCAAAAATTGAATCAATTAGACCATATGGGTTAGATTGAGTCAAGTTTTTACATTATGAGTTGGGTATAGGTTAGAAAGTATTAAATCCGAAAGCTTGGGTTGGGTAATCTAATACAATTCAAAAATCAAAAATATATTATATAATTTATTTATATTTATAAATATACATTATATATATTTATATCTACATAGTGTGTGTGTGTGTGTGTAAATTCCTTAATGGTACCCTCAACTATAAAATCATTTACTTTGGTACCCTTAACTATTACTGTTGGTCACTATTGCACTTCCATTAGAAAACATTGTTTAACTAAATAAATTGACGAAAATGTCCCTCAAGTATGTAGAAATATAACCCTTCTTTCACTAAATGACCAAATTTTGACAAAGAACAAGAAGCAAGCAGTGACTGACAACAAGAAGAGCAAAACCCAAATGGCAGATACTATGATTAGGCTCTATCTCTTCCTAACATGAACTCTCTCTTTGGAAAAACTTGCCTTTTCTAGCATCGGTTGGCTTAGGTGGGGAAGGGCAATACCTTTCATCGGATTTGAGGTTGTAAGTGGAGAAGTCTTGGAGGGAGGAGGAGATGTGGAGGTGATATTCGTTGTTGTTCCCGTTGTTGTACCTATAGTGGTTCTAGTTGCGCTAAGGCAACAGATCCAGTGATGGTGAGGGAGGTGGCATTGTGGCAAATCTGGTTGACTTCTGGATCAAAGATGGCAGCTTTTACTATTGAGGATTGGGCAGATTCATTTGGTCCGGTGAGATCTTAGAAGATGGTGGTGGATTTTGGTGGTCCAGTGGACTGCAGCTCACTTGGTCATGGACCCAAAGGTTGGGAGAAGGAACGTTTAAGGGCCATATGGAATTGGAAACGGAAAGAAAGAATCCAAAGTTTTTGTTGTTGTTCTTGATGTTTTTGTTGTTAAAGTTGGAGCTTTTTGTTCTACTGCTTTTGGTTGGGGACAGAGGGTGTGGTTGGGAATAAGGGTGAAGTCTTCTAGTGGTGCATGGGTAACGAGGTTGGTGGTGTTGTCAATGTCCACCTATGACTCGATGCTGGGGCGGTCCTAGATTTGGGTGTTGTTTCCTTCTTGTTCCATTGTCGCGAAGAGTAACCTGAGGAAGAACAAAAAGAAGAGAGAAGGAAGAAAAAGAAATCATTAAGGGCATAATTGTCATTATGTGTCAAATTTTAATGACGTTATTACAACTATTGTAAATTGAAAAATAATACAAGGTTAGAATACCAGCGTGAATGATTTTATAAATGAGGGTACTAAAGTGAAAAACGGGTATAATTGAGGATACCATTAAGGAATTTACTCTATATAGTACCATGTAATTGTACATGAAACTAAGATAGAACAGTGTTATTCATAGTTTATTTTATTTGTATATTTGTTTTCTTTATTTTGTTAAAAATATTTGAATTAACTTATTACATGTGTGTATTAAGTTACATCTAATTAACATTTTTTTTATTTGGTCATTTGTTTTGTTATTTTTTCAATGTAAATGATGTTATTATCATTTTATTTGGTATAAAATGTTAGATAACAATAAAACAAATAGGTACATATAAAATTCAAGAACCAATCAGACCTAATCGGAAGTTTTTTTTTGCTTGATTGGGTCTAGTCCCATGTTGTGTTAGGTTTGGATTCAAAATTACTCAACCCGAACAATTCGAGTTTGGTTGTGGATTCACCCTCCATCCAAACTGACCTTACCTACGTGCACCCTTAAATTATACTAGATCTAAACTTGAAGTCCATCAAAATTTGATTCAATACACACATGACACACCTCTATGAAGACTCTAAAGGAGATTGACCTGCCAATCCAATCACAAGATAGAGGGTGCACTAACAAATTCCATTATGTATATTGAGGATGGAATTATATTAAAAAGTAGAAAATATTGTTGAAATATATTATTCTTGGATATTTTGAATTTAAAAATTAAATATATTTATGTTTGAATTAGGACGTATGGCTTTCCCATAAATAAAGGCCCCCTCATTCGTAGAAAGGGATCGAAGATACAATTGACAGATCGAAGGGATACAGAGATAGAGATACCGAGAAAAGAGAGAGACAGAGAAGACAAACTTAAGGCAAGGAGGGAAAGAGGAAGCTGTCCAAGGAGTTCCACTCTGCTTGACTATGCACTTGCATCCACCCATGTCTAAAGATAAGGTAATGATGAGAACACTTTTCAGCCTTGTAAGGTCTCCATTTTTTCTTTCAAAACCACCCTATTACGCTACTAGAAAACAGTCCTTTACTAATGGTCCTGGTTATATTGCCAATGACGTAATGCTCAAATTACTTGTATTCCCTATTGCTACTATATGTAATGTCACACTATGTATTATTTGACATTATATTCAATAATGTGAATCCATATGTATAACAAATAATTCATGTATTTCATGTTACCTCTGTATGCAACATCACATCATGTATTATTTAACACTTCATTTAATAATACAAAGTCATAGGTATGACACATGATTTATGTATTCTATCTTGCTCTTATATGCAACATCATAAAATGTATTATTTGACATTATATTTAATAATATAAATCTATACATTCAACACATGATCACATGCACTTTTTCAACATTATATTCAAATATACATAAAAATCATGTGATTATACTTAGAACTCATTTGGCCTTAGTATTGGGGTGGTTTACGTCATTCAACCTTGATTTTGGGTGATTGATCCCAAATCATACATGTCATGCTTGCCGCAAAAGTCTTGGTAGTTGCTAGACCAATCAATTGAGTGTCTCTAAGCCAATCATCTAGGATGCAATGTTTGTTTAGACCTAGTTCTCTTTTACTGGACCTTCAAGTCGATCACTAGGGATGGTCTAGCCTTGAACAAGATCGGACACCCAACCCCACATCATCTATACTATTATTAAATCATGCTACATCATGTATTTTTATTGACATTATATTCGATAATATGTACATTTGATCTTGTAATCTTTTTTGTAAAAAATCATATATTTTTATCGACATCTGTAACATCCTGAATTTCTCTTTATTTTCGTTTCAGTTGTGGGTGTGTATTTTTGGCACGTGTATGAGGCATGTATTTCATACATGTCTTTCTAGCATGAATGATCTGTGTGTTTTGAAATCCTAGAGTTCAATGAGTCGTGAGTTGAGGTTTAGGGGTTAATTTACCACTTGATTTTGTGTTGGTAATTGTGTTTTTATTAGAGAATGATTTGAATAAATATCCTTATAATGATTGTGTGACCTTGCCGGCGGAGGGGAACCTCACTCCCATGCGATCGAGACCACATGGGAGTCGGTAGGACCACGGCGAATCCGACGTTTTCGAGGACGGGAAAAATATGACTCGAAAACACCAGAAAGCGATATGAAGGTAAAACGTGGAGTCACCACCTCGTCTATTAAAAAAACGGGAAGACGAGGAAAATCGTATCGAAAAACCAAAACTCGAAATCGAATTTGAAATAAGATGACTCATGCCAAAAGGATTCGACACACGGATCATTACAAACCGGAGAAAGGGTAAGGACTCCTATTACGTACGGGGAAGGGGTTAGGCACCCCCGTACGCTCGACGAATCGGTCTTTATTAGAGTCTCGCTCGCGTGCATGAAAATGTAGGCACTTAGATACCGATTAACAGGGTTATATGGATGTTGCAAGAGAAATCGACTATATGGCTAAGGAAACAAACCAAACTAATAAAAAAACGCAATCAAAACAGCAAACATAAAGCAAAATATAAGGTGGAAACATGATGGGACCCATGGCTAGGCTATGCCAGATATTACCCCTGGATGACACGAGCATGAGCGAGGCGCCCCATGTACACGCATTGTGAACGTGCATCCCCAGAAATGTCATGGCCATTTGCCATCATTGCCTTATCCACGACACACAGGTACTACTATTGAAGGGCTATCAAGATGTAGGTGAATAAAACATGCTGGGGTTCATATATGAGTTTAAAATTGAGAAACCACTATATATGTAGGAACACTTAAATAAACAAAAACAAGAGGTTTAGATGAACCAGAGAGTAAAACAATGCTACATGAAACACTTATGCGAATGTGGCCTAACTAGGGAAGGTGAGGCCATGGCTTGATCGAGTCTTGACCAGATCCAGCCCTGACTGATCCGTGCATAGATGTGGAAACTGGGCCGGCCCGACCCGGTCCACAAAGTACAGGCCCGCTAGGGCCTGGACCGAGCGGGGCCAACCCGGGCCTCCTTTTGGAGGTCATGGGCCCGACACGGCCCATGGCCCATCTGTGTACCGGGTCGGGTCGGGCCGATCCATTGGGCCCAAATTTATTTTTAAATTTATTTTTTTATTAATAAAAAATATTTTAAATACATCATTTTTTTACATTAAAAAATACAAAAGATATTTAGATCATTTTTTTTACATTTTTATTTTTACAATTTTACATCAATATTTATTCAATTGTGACGTCTGTTCTGCCTGTTGAAGTTGATGCTGCATCCTCGCCTTCTTCTGATTCAGAATTCAAGCTCAATCCTTGAAGACAGTCAACCGCATCGTACTAATCTTTTAAGCAGACGGAGGCTTCTACAGACTTCTCTGATAATCTACATCTTTTATCATTTAATACTCTTTTTTCTGCAGAAAATGCAGATTCTGACGCCACAGTTAACGTTGAAATCATTAGTAAATCTGTTGCCATTTTTGATAATATAGGAAACCTAATAGTTGTAGCAGACCACCACTTCAATATATCTAAGTTATTTATTTCTAAAACACTAAAAGCAATTGGAGATTCTAAATAATTATCTAATTCATTATTTGTACTTGATTTTATATATTTTCCCTTCTTTTTATTTAATCTACTTCATAAAGAACTACCACTACTACTACTTGTTTGTGTTCCTAAAAAACTAGATGTTTCACCATAATTTTTAACATATTCTTCAAATAAATTATATAAAGTTGTCTTTATTTTATCA
>JAMKQA010006987.1:0-19762 GCA_024699735.1 Posidonia australis
ATTTATGTGTTGTTCAACTATCAATGGTTCATGATATTGTTCATGTTATATATTTATTTATGGTTGTATTTTATTCATGATATATGTGTATTAATAGAAAATTGTTTAGCACATTTATTTACAATGTTTTAAGTTTAATTAAAAATTTATTTTCTTCAAAAAAATGAAAATAAGTTGGAGGACCCATTAGACCTAGGACCCGGACCCAGACCCGTTATATTTATAAGTCTGGGTCTGGATCCTAAATTTAGGATCCGGACCCAGACCCAGACCTAGACCTAGACCCATGAAATAAGATGGGTCTGGGTCTGGGTATAAGTAGACTCGACCCAGACCCGACCCGTTGCCACCCCTACATGGATCACATCAAAACAAAAACCAACATGATTAAGAGGAATAGATATTCATCTGTAAATGCAATATACAACTCGCAGTTACAGTTTAAAATGATCTTCTTGAATGTAGGGTATTGGTTCAGCAGTGAACAAGCTTGACAATGTTGTTGCAATGATAGCAGAGGTGAAGAGCATTTCTGAAGCACTGGGTTTATCAGAAAGTTATGCATTGGAAGAGGGCAGAAGTCTCAGGTCTTAATGTTTTTCCTTTTAATGTACATGTGCCACCTTTCGCTTTTTATGTACTTCCTAGTTTACAATTTTCAATATTAGCATCTGTTTATGGTCCAGATCTATGTGCACCTCAGCCTCTATGACGTTGTTTGCTGTTTTTGTGTGCTCATATCCAATTCAATGCTGCAATTCCATTTTTTTTACCAAGCCATATTTCTATAACTGCTTTACTAGAAACTCCTGGAAAATATAAGCACTTTGAACATGATTTCTCTGGATTTTATGTAATTAAGAATAACATGCCTATAAACTCTTGGGCATATCAAGTCGGAGCAGAAAAGTAGAGAATGACTTATTATTGGAAAAAGATATCTTCTCATCAAGGTCTTATTGCATGCTTTCAGCATCTCCATATGCACATGAACTTTTATTTCCTCACACTTGCAGAAACCCACTTACCATCATCAACACATTCTACTCGGAAGATCCTCTCTCAGACCTTGGTGTTAACACCAAAGATCTCCTCCCTCCCATACTTGATTCTTTTTGCCTCCTTTGATGAGATCTGGTAGGAGTTAACAAGCACTTCCTCTGGGAGGCCACAGATGGCCGAGGCCTTACCTACAAGTGGGCTAGTTTTTGCATAGTCACTGTCCTGAATGAAATCCACTCAAAGCCTTCCTCAGCCTTCTTCACCACCACAAAGTTCTGTGGCACAATCAGTATTTGCCCCTGCTGGAGTCTGCAATCGAACACTACCCTACCACTGTCGTTGACGATGTGGGCACGTGCAGTCCCTTGGATCACATTGACCATGTTGTGGGCATTTATGTTCCAGTGGGGTGCAAGGATCGCATTCTGCACGTCAAAGTAGTTAGAACATATCTATAATTTTGAAGATCGATTCTTCTGCACATGATGCTGGTATTTGTAAATGGTGTCTTTGTAACTCTTTCCTTGTGGAGATGTCCTCTCTCTACACTAAGCTCAAGGTAATGCAGTATTGGCAGCTTTGAGCTAGTGACTCTAGTAATATGTCCTCTGCTACTGTAAATATCAGCTTTCTGAGGATTACCTATGTACTCTCTCATTCTCATGTTGCAGAATGTCTCATCCACCCCATTAACCACATGACCACTAAAAACAAATAGAAACTACACAGATTTTCGTGGCTAGGCCTTCTCTCTTTTTTCTACTACTTAGAAAAGGAGATCTCTTCTATTTATAGAGCTAGAGTGACATTCCTGCTCATGCCTGTTGTTACAAGGTTGTTACAAGGAGATCTCTTCTATCAGCTGGCATTCTTGTTACAAGGTTGTTACAATTCTGTTGCTGCCTAACTAATCCTTCAATACTTAATTACAACAATAACTAACTACAAATAACACTAAGCTACCCTGGTTTATGGTCAGATGACTCAATACCCTCCTCCAAACTGACTCCAGTTTGGAGGCAACCAGACTCCCAGACTCCCAGTTTGGAGGCAGGAGGCAACCGGACTCCCAGTTTGAGTCTTGATATTCGAAAAATTTCCATCAACAAAGGCTTTGTAAAATATCAGCAAGCTGCTGCTTTGAACATACAATTCTTGTACAAATATGACTAAGAGTTAGTTTTTCCCGAACAAAATGATAATCCAATTCAACAGCTTTGTCCAACCATGTAATACTAGATAATACTTATTTGTAGAGCACTAATGTTGTCTCGCAATATAGATTTGTTGTTCCATTACGTGAAACACCCAATTCTCTAAGTAGAAAAGACAACCAGGTTAAATCTGTAGTGGCATGAGCTAAAAACCTCTACTCAGTTTCCATGCTCAAATGGTCCATAGTAGTCTGCTTCTTGGCTGTCCAAGCAACACAATTTGCTCCTAGAAAGGAACAAAAACCTGAAGTAGATCATCTGGTACCAGGGCAACCAGCCCAATCAGCATCTGAATCCCCAAACAGTACATGAATGTACCACATTATTTTCTTTACCTTTTCAAAATTTGCAATTGTTAGAGCAGACATATGTTGACAGGCCAAATTCACTGCATATGTTTAATCTGGTTTAGTCATGGTCAAGTACTGAAGTGCACCAACAATACTTCTATATCTAGAGATATCATGATATGGTTCTGTCTAATTATTTACACTTTTAAGAGCAAGAGGCGTAGCCAGTCTTCTACAACAATTCTTTTGCATAATTAACTTGAGAAAGGATTAAGCCATTAGCTGTATCAGTTACTTGAATACCTAGAAAATAGTGAAGTCCCCTTAAATCTTTCATGTGAAAATCAAGACTAACTTCCGAAACAAACTTAGTAAGTTCAGATTCACTACTTCCTGTAATAATGATTTCATCAACATAAAAAGGAGAATCATAATATGCGTGTTACTCTTCCAAACAAACAAAGAAGGATCAACCAGACTGCAAATAAGACCATACTCGAGCAAATGATCAATTACTTATTAAACCATGCTCGAGGAGTTTGCTTCAAGTGATAAATTGCCTTGCACAAAATCAAGAGGTTGTTCCATAAAAATTGGCTCATTAAGTTCATCATGGAGAAATGCATTATTTACATCAAGCTGTTTAATCTGCCATTTCTTAACAGTTGCTAAGGTCAAAACTGTTCTAATTGTTGCTGGCTTAATCACAGGACTAGTGGTTTCTGTAAAATCAATGTTCTTTTTTTGTTCAAGATCCTTTGCAACAAGTTTTGTTTTGAGCCTTTCAAGTGTACTATCTGCTTTAAACTTTTGTTTTGAAAACCCACTTACATGTAATCACATTAGTACAGTGTTAAGGAGGCACTAGTTCCCAAGTGTTATCATCAAGTAAAGCTTGCAACTCCACTTTCATAGCATTTCTCCAGCCATCATGTTTCATTGCACATTTATTAGTCTTTGGCTTTATTGGAAGACTCAAATGAAACAAGATATACTTCGATTAGGCTTATAAACACAAGCCTTACATCTTGTTACCATACTATGACCATGCAACACTTCTCAGTGTTTAGCTACAACATCAACTAAATCTGAATTTCCAACATCAACTGGAACAATAATCTCAGTACAAACATTAGCTAAACCAAAAACCCTGATCAGAATCAGAAATCTGAGGCTCAGTTACAACAATTGGAGTCTAATTGAATCCAAAGAAACATTTTCACCACCAAATTGTGTAGCTAAATCTCTCTGTGCTAACGGAATCAACTAGTTGGGTGCATTGATCCTCTTAGACCACACCATGTCTGCAAACTCAACCTAGTTCTCTATGGACTTAAACAAGCTCCTCAGGCTTGGTATCAACATCTTCATTTCTCTTTTCTCAGTCATGGTTTCTCCAACAGTGCTTTTGTGATTCATTGCCAAGGCTCTTCTACTGTGGCTCTCGTTTATGTTGATGTACTTGTTGCTGGTAGTGATTCTTCTGTTGTTGATCACTTTGTAACTCTTATTTGCATTGAGTTCAACTGTCGCAATCTTGGTATTATTGGACACTTCCTTGGCCTTGAAATTTGCCATAAAAATGGTGGTATCTCTTTCTCTCTCTCAAGCTCACTATGTTGCTAGTATACCTAAAAAATTCAACATGGTTGAATGTTCACCTTGTTCCACACTTCTTGCCCCTTGCACTCAACTCAAAAATCATGATGGTAAGCTCTTACAAGATTCGTATGCTTGTCGAAACATCATTTGGTGGCCTTCAAAATTTGACATTGTCTAGGCCTGATCTTGCGTGTATTGTTAATTATGTGTCATAGTTCCTCCATTCTCCTAGGAAGCCACACATACAGATAGTCAAGCATATTCTACGTTATGTCATAGGAACAATTTAACATGGTCTATTTTTCAAACCCACCACTCATCATTTATCGATGTTTTCTAATGTCGATTGGGTCAGTGATCGACGACCTATATCTGGCTTTTGTTTGTTTCTAAGTTGCAATCTGATCACTTGGACCTCTAAGAAGCAATCATCAGTTGCAAGGTCTTCTACTAAATCCGAATATCATGACATTGCCTCCACACTTGCTGACCTCAGGTGGCTATATTTCTTGCTATGGGAATTGGATGTTCACATCACCACTACATCATAGATTTTCTGTGACAATATTTCTACTTTACACATTGCTCATAATCCTATCTTCCATAGAAAAACAAGACATAGAAGTTAGACTACCACTTCATTAGAGAATTATTCGTCCATGGAGCCATCAAAACTTGTTATGTTCCTTCTGAACATCAATTGTCAGATATTTTCACAAAATCATAGCCAAAGGATGGATCTCATGAACTATGCTCCAAGCTTTCTCTACAACATCTTCCGTATAGCTTGATGGGGAGTATTGGAAATATTTAGAACTTCCTGTAATTGTGTAATATTCTTTCATGAACAACCTCTTGTAAACTCTATATATACAAATCTTGGCAATGATACACAACACAAAATTTACAGTTATCTAGCTCTTTTTCTTTCATTCCTTGTCTTCATTTTCTATCAAAACTTAGCTAGAGATAAAGATAGCAAAAGGAAAATATTCTCGCATTGACTATAGAACTAGTGCCAATATGTGTCATCGAAGTGGAGAGATATTTCCTCCCTAAGCGCTTCACACCACCATTCAAGGTTTCGAAAATATTTTTACTTTCAACTTTGCATTTAATAAAGTGTTAGAAAGTGTAAAAACAAAATCCTAAAGGGAAATATGCATAATTGAAAAGAAAATAATTTATAGAAATTTTTTCTAGGAAATATGCTTAGTTGATAAAATATGTGTTGATACTGTTTGGAATTGCTTTTGAGATTATAACTTTTAAACAAAAGTTAATTTTTTATCAAAAATTATATATTATAGTTTTTTTAGTTCAAAATCACGAAAAAAAAAACTAATCACTACTTTTGGGAAAAAAAAAACTCTAAATGAAAACACTTTTTAACAAAAATTATAGCTCCAAACGTAATCTCGACAGAACCTTTAGTTGATAATTGAAAGAAATTATTCATCAAATTAAAGAGGCAAAAAAGGTCGGTTCACCCCTCCAATCTTCACAGTATTTTTTTCAGTGTTATCGTGTCCTCTTCATCAGGAATGGATTTGATCTCACATTCTTTTCATCTTTTAGGTCTCTTTTTTGTTGCATCTTATTTTTGGTCAACTGAAATTCTGTTGGTAACAAGTGAAAGGACTTAGAATTTTACTAGTAAAACCTTCATTCTTCAGTAAACTCATCATCGTTTTAGGGTCCATTTTTCTTCTCTTTTTTTTGGGTAAAACTAGGGTCATTCTTAAAGGCTCAAAAGTGGTAACGTGACACGAAAAGTGTTTGTTTATACTCTTACTAACCATTACATTGGCTATTATTCCGTTTCCTTATATTTCACTTTGATGTATAGGATCTCAATATTTTTATCTGGTGTAGTCAGGAGCTTTCCTAGGAAACAATGCACGTGCTATTTTCTCAGAATGATAAACATTAATCATCATTTTTTTGAGGGTGCAATTCTATAAAATAAGAATTGAGTAAACCAGTTTTAAAGCTCAAAGAAGAAGTGGCTCATCATACTAGAAGGAGAAGATTACACAAACTCTGTCGAAAAAACACAAGATCTCTTCTCATTCAGGTCTTATTACATGGACTTGTCAACCCTACATATACAGGAGCTTTTATTTCCCCATATATACATAGGTAATATATTCGGCTTACCACCAACACGAACTCTACTGAGAAGCCTCAAGAGAAATCAACAATAAAAATTTAGAACTTTTACTGTCAATCAAGAAACAAAGATCTGTGGTTGGAAGGAGGAAGAAGATGACAGTTAACTCTCGAACGAAGTAAAGAGTTAACAACCAGTATAAAGAAAAAAAATAATGAACTTCATTCATTCTACCTCAAAAAAAAAAAAACTTACATATAACTTTATAGATGACCAACTTTGATCTCACGTTCCACACTCATAATAATAATTAACTCAAACATGGACCACAATGATCCTAAAAACAGGGATCTAGAAACTTAAAAAATAAAAACACAAACTTGTTCAAACACACAACTGACCCACGTTGAAAGCACACGAACTAAATCCTTCAACACTCCCCCTGTTAGATCGTAACAACACAGAGCTTTTTTCTAAGCAGCTGAAATTGATCAACAGGCAAAGGCTTAGTGAAGATATCAGCGGTCTGATCCTCAGATCTGCAATAAACTAAAATAACCTCACCAAACTTTTGCATTTCTCGTACAGAATAGTACTTGATATTATAATGTTTTGTTCGACCATGAAAAATAGGATTCTGAGAAATTGATAGAGTCGCCTGATTGTCAACAAACATTTGAGTTGGATCGGTTTGCTTCAAGTGCAAATCAGTCAAAATTTTCCTCAACCATATAGCTTGATTTACTACAGCATTTACTGCAATAATTTCGGCTTCTACTGTTGATGATTGAGCGATTAAATGCTGTTTTTTCGAACTCCAGGAGAACATGTTATTTCCAAAGGAGAAACGATAACCTGAAGTACTCTTGAAGTCACTAGATCCACCCCAATCGCTGTCAGAGAAACCCACTAATAATGGATTGTTACTTTGCTCAAATTTAAGACCAAAATTTAAAGTGCTTTTAACGTATCTGAGAACTCTTTTTACTGCCTTCATGTGAACTTGAGTTGCACAATGCATGTAGCGTGATAACCTGCTGACAGCAAAAAGAGTATCAGGTATTGTTGTTGTTAAGAACATTAAACTGCCAACTATACCCTTGTAAAGCTGTTCATCAACTTTAGTTTCATCAGACCCCTCAATCAGTTTTTCTTTGAAGCAAAAAGGAGTGGATACATTTTTATTGTTAGCCATACCAAAATTTGAAATCAAACCTGCAGCATATTTCTGTTGAGTAATTGTAATTCTAGAATCTTTCTGCACGATTTGCAAGCCCAAAAAGTAGGAGCCTAACCCAATATCTGACATTTGGAATTTTATCGTCATTTGGTTTTTGAACTGTTGAACCAAACTTGGACTGCTTCCCATGACCAACAGGTCATCAACATATAAGGACACCACCAGTATTTCATATGCTTCAGCTTTAACATAAAGAGTAGCCTCAGACAGACTCTTTACAAACTTTAACTCAAGAAGACAAGAGTCTATCTTGCTGTACCAAGCTCGTGGAGCTTGCTTAGGGCCATACAAAGCCTTTTTCAAACGATACACCTTAGTTGAATCATTTGAAACTTGAAAACCTTATGGTTGATCAACATATAATTCTTCTAATAGGTCACAATACAAAAAAGTTGATTTTACATCCATTTGATGCACCTTCCAATTAAACTGTGCAGCAACAACAAGCATTAATTTGATGGTGTCTTGGCGAGCAACTGGTGCAAAGGTATCTAGGTAATCGATTCCATACTCTTGCACATAGCCTTTCACTACTAACCGTGCTTTTTGCTTGTGTATAGAACTGTCAGGATTATATTTAATCCTGAATACCCATTTTACACCAATGATTTTGTTATCTTCAGGTTTGTCAACTAATTCCCAGGTGCCAGTGTTCTGTATCATTTCCAACTCCTCTTCCATTGCCCTTTTCCAGTAAGAGTCTTGCAACGCTTGGGTCATAGAAATAATCTCAACATTTGCAACATTAGCTCTTGCATAAACGTCAGCTAAGGATCTAGTCCCTCTGACTGAAGTAACTTCATCTTCAGAATCAGAGTCAACTACATGTGCTGGAATCTGTAACCGCTTTTCTGAAGGAAAACATCCTGTTGATCTCACAGAACTTGAAGTATCCCAGTGCCATTCTTCATCTTCAAAGAATTTTAAGTCCGTTGAAATTTCAATTTTTTTAGATAAAGGAGAGTAAACTCGATAAGCTTTAGATGTTTCACTATATATAACCAATAAAATAGTAGGTGAGGCCCTTGCATCCAACTTATCTCGTTTGATACTGGGGACATGAGTATAACAAATACAACCAAATATGCGCAGATGCTCATATTTTAGTTTATATTCGTACCAGACCTCAAATGGAGTCTTCTCCTTCAGCAATCTGGTAGGTAATCGATTCTACAAGTAGACAGCTGTAGAAGCTGCCTCAGCCCAAAAGCATTTCGGCAAGTTTTTCTCCTTCAATAAGCAATGTGCCATATCAAGAATGGAGTGATTTCTTCTCTCATTAACACCATTCTGCTGGGGAGAATACAGTGTAGTGTACTGATGAAGAATACTTGCTTCCTCACAAATACTAGCAAATTCAGCAGAACAGTTGTAACACTCGTAAAATTCATTTTGTAATTTTATACATTTTATGAATTTTATTCTTGAACGTGTGTTACTGTTCCGAGGCCCGTTGTGTGGTTTTGTGCTTTTAGGCTTGGGCCTCGTGGGCTGGCTTCTATTTGCGTGTCCCTGTGCGTGGTTTGGCACTGTGCGCGTGGGGTCCAGGTGTGGGGTCCTCGTGGGACCTGCATGTGTGGGCTGGTGGTTGAGGCTTGCAGTTGGCCTCGTTGGTAGTGGTTGGCGGTTGGTTGCTCGTGCGGTGTGCCGATGGCTGAGATGCGCAGGTGGGCACGTTTTTAGCTACTGCGGGCGTAGGCTTTATAAGCCGCACCGCACTTCTCCTCGCCACCCATCGCCGTTTCCTCCTTCCTTCTTCTTCTTTTCTTCTCCTCCTCGGTGGCGCACTTCTTCTTCTCCACCTCCACCTTCTTTCCCTTCCTCCCCACTTCTCCTTCTCCTTCCTTCTCCTTCCCCTTCTTCCTTTCCACTCGTCTCCCTTACCTCCTCTGTTTTTCTCCTACATCGTGCACTCGTCGAGAGAGAGGAAGAGGTCGAGGGAGCGCAGTAGAGGGTTGTGGTTGCTCGTGGAGGTGCGCGGAGCTCGCGTGGTGTGCCCTGTGGCCGTGGTGCGTCGGAGTTCGCCGGAGTCGGCTGGAGATCGCCGAAGGCGTTTCTCAGGTACACATCTCCACTTCGAGTGATAGAGAGCATGAAATTGGTAGAAAATGCTAGGATTGTATGAAATCTAGGTAAATTTCCCTTCCTAGAATTTATTGGGATTTATTGTGTATTTATGGAGCATTTATTGGCATTTATGGCGAATAGTGTGTTTTGGGTCCTTTTGACCCTTATGTCTTTGTGATTTTATATCTTGATGCATGGTGAATGGATTTTAGTTTTTTTGGTTGAGTTTTGGAGTAGACTCGAGTGTCTACACTATATGTTTTATGCAAGATTTTTGGTATTTGTTTAGAGGGTCCGATCGGAGGTCCCAGTTGAGGCGATTTCGGATGATAGGGTTTGGGCCGTTTTCTGGTTTTGCAGAATTCGGTATACCGAATCAGGAGATTTCGGCATATCGATTTCGCTCGGCATATCGTTTTTCTGTCAGTTTTGGTCCTTTGGTCGAGTTTCGGTCATCCGTTTCTGGACGGTATATCGAATTTGGCCTAAGTGTTGATCGTTGACCCCAGTACGGTTGACCGAATAAGACCGGTTTACCGAATCAGTAGATTTCGGCATACCGAATCTGACTTTCGGCATACCGATTTCTGGGCCCAAACATGTTTATAAAATGTGTTTTCGTTGGCTTTCTAGATGCCGTGTTTTATCCCTATGAGATGGGATTGTGGGCCATCAGTGGTGGTCCCTTGGGACACCTAATGCGTCGTTTTGCCGAGGTTTTTGGAAGAGTTTTCAAAAGATATGAAATGGTTTGAAAAATGGATTTCAAGGACATGGTTGGCCTGGTTTCGAAAATGATTTCCTGGTTTTCTGTGTGCGGGCCGAGGCAGCGTGGGACCGTGTCGTCAAAACCAGGGAATGTGACAACATTCTCAGGTGGTCGGGCGCGAAGTCCCCTGTTGAGGTCGAGGGCCGAGATACCTGAGGCTGAGGGGCATCGGGTCCTGGAGGTATGAGACTCCTTGACTGTCGTCTAGAGGCTAGGGTTGTGGTCCACGAGTTGAGGTGTTTTGTGGCATGACAGGGAGGTATGATACTCTTGCTGTTGCTGTGAGCACTGAGGCTCGGGTGTTGTCGGGTGTGGAGGTATGACACTCCCTCCTTAGCACCGTGTGTGGAGGACGTCGTGAGGAGGCGTACCCTATGGTGGCCAGTGTGGGTGGGACACATGCCCCGTAGATGATAGCGTCCTGAGAGACAGGACAGCCTCCCCAGGGAGGAGATTACTTCTGAGGGTTCTCCTGAGGAAGGGGAATCGCGGGACGGTGAACGCTCCTACACAGGGTGGCCGTCACCGTGGTAGTGCGGAACGTTGGGGTCGCTCCTCAGTGGACTGCGTGTGGCCAAAGTTTGGTTGCCTGGCGCCGGACTTCCCCACTCATTGAGTATGGTTTTGGCTATTGAGGGCCTTTGCTTAGGGCTTTGGCCTAGTAGAGCCCTGGTTTGTGGTTTTGGCCGGTGTGTGCCTGATTTCTGAGGCTTTTGAGGAAATGGTTTGCGAAAGGAATTTAAAAGGAAATAAATTATGGTTTTGTTTTCCACGGTTTTTATGGGGTGCGTACTGGATGACTTTGGTCACTCATGTGTTTTCCTTGTGGTTTTGGCTTGCAGGTGCAGACATGCGTTTGGCTTAGCGTAGTGCATATAGTCTGGAGTCTCCTAGCCGCCCTGGTAGTTAGATATTTTCTATTTAGCTTTAGTTTTCCCATAATTTAATTTGTTTAAATTATTTGGGAAAATTTGGAGTGTGACAGATCTAGTATCAGAGCTCCGGGTTCACTAGGATGCACTACACCTAGGGTGTCTGATCTAGAGACTTTATAGACTTTGCATCCATAGTAGGGTCTGCACCTGATTTCTCAGCATGGTTCACTAGGTTGCACTAATGGAGTTGGTGTTTCTGTAGATGGAAGACAAATGGCGAGTGCGAGTAGGTGATGGTGAAGATGGAGAGACTTTAGTGGAGGCAAAAGGAGAGGACTGGGGCATGGTGTCATTGTGGAGAGGTAGAGAGGGAGTAGGTGAAGGAAAGGGAAGAAGTGGTGGTGGGGTGGAGGGCAACTTGGGTGTAGATGAACGTGAGTGCATGGGTGTACGTAAAAGTGGTTGACTTGGTGATGGTGAAGTAGGTGGCATGAATGGCAAAATACGTTGGGGCATAAAAGGAGAGGAAGGAGTAGTTGCTGCATGGTCCATGCTTAAACTAGGAAAGCAATTTTCGTCAAAGAGAACGTGACGAGACATATAAACTTGTTTGGTAACAAGATTAAAGCATCGATATCCGATATTGAGAATCATATCCAAGAAATAAACGAGGCGTAGATCGTGGTGATAATTTGGAGGTGACATGTAATAAAGGAAAGCATTAGCAGCCAAAGGATCTTAAAATAGAATAATCTGCACACTTGCCATGTAGCATTTCATATGGAATAAATGAGGCAAGAGCCTTAGAAGGAAGGCGATTGATTAATAAAATAGCTGTAGTAAAAGCTTCACCCAAAATGTGGCAGGAAGTTTAGCTTGCTGAAGTAGGCATCGTCCAATATCGGGAACTTGTCGATGTCGTCTTTCAATAATCCCATTTTGCTGAGACGTATATGGACATGTAATATGGTGTTGAATTCCCAAATCAAGTAATAGTTGTCGAAAATTATTATTAAGAAATTCGCCACCACCATTGGTTTGAATAGCCTTAACTTGAGTATGATACTGCGTTTGGACTTGTTTGAGCAATAATTTGACAATGGCAAAAATATCAGATTTCTACGATAAAGGAAATAACCACAAATATCTTGAATAATCATCAATAATGGAAAGATAATAATGGTTACTATAATCATGTCGGCGACAGCCTCGGAATTGACGCGAAAGGCTAAATACGCGAGGATCGGCAAAGTCACGGCAAAAATAGCAAAAATAATGATAAAATGCAGGAGTCGCCACCTAGTCTATTTTAAAACGGAAGACGAGGAAAACTGCTTAAAAACATTCAAATCATGCAATAAAGCCAATGAAAAAGAAGGTCATAAACCAAAAAATTGGGTAAGGATTCCTGTTACGCACGAGGAAGATATTAGACACCCTCGTGCGCTTAAAAATCGGTCTTTTAATGGATTTCTTGTTTACTTATATGAAACGTCAGCTTTTCAGCCTTTTCTGTACGTCCGAGGGCGATATGCAATGCCATGCTATATGTGAGTAGTGCCTTATACTAAACATAGGTGTATGGGCTGTAGGGTGTGTCCTAATGCTCAGAAATGTCACATGTATAATGGGTCAAGCACCGGTGCAAGGATATTGTACGGATATGATCAAAAGATCTAACAACATCGAGTGATTTTCATCCTTGCTTTACTATATGCAAAACACAATCTATCATGTATGAAAAGGACTGAAAACAGAATAGGGTCTTCTTGATATATCCAGGAAGACAACCAAAGAAAACCAAAAACAAATCAAAACAAGAAACATGCTAAACATCATGCCAAATGCTACTGCGTGCAACAGAAAACAGGCTGGTGCGCCAGACTGGTGCTCCACCTATGTGCTCTACAGGAATGCTAGGAAAGTGTGCCAGAGAAAACCAGAACGCCATGCAATGCAAAATTCTTGTAAACTAGAAAACTCAACAGAAAATGCAACATGAGTATTTTATCAAAATCCAAACAAGAAAGCACTAGATTGGTCTTGTGCTCAAGGGCTGTATGCCTCACACAAGACCACACCATCCCTATGCTAAGTAAAAACAACAAGATTCAGCCATGCTATCCAGATCTGGATCATAGACTGATGCATAAGAACCTCCCAAACAGCAGTTCATGGGACAATCAACTCACCAGATTTTAGCAACTGGTTGAATATGCAAGATGCAAAAAAGACTTAAAACAGTGTCATCCAAGACTGAAATCATGCATGCAAAGACATGCAATATCAGAGAATACTGTAGACACCCCGATTTTGAGGTGACCCATAGATGAGCTTTCCAGATGTTGCTTTGGATGTGGCTAACCCTTGAACCAATCCTAAACCTATAGTAAGCCCGTAGCCCAATTAGAAATCCAGATAGGTAGGGGAGAGCACCTAGCTAGCACACCTACCTAGCACATCTACCTAGCACACCTACCTAGCACATCTACCTAGCACACCAACCCGACGCACATACCAGGCGCACATACCCGACGCACATGCCAGGCGCCCAACCATTTCTCAGGCTGCTGGTTGTTGTCTTTCTACCTCCCATGGCTGTTACCTCTACCAGCGAATATGCCATGGAATCTTCCAGACTTTTCGTCTACGAGGCTCCTTGTTGTCCTAGGAGTTACCCATGAGAGATCCTTATATATAGACCCCATAGGCAACCATTTGAAAGAGCTGAATCATCTTGAAAGATAGAGACATATGGCTGTACTAGCCTTCTCCAGAATTCTGCAACCATCTACTTGAGCACTCAAGTTTTTCTCTTGCATCCAGAGGTATTCTCAGCCCTTCCAAAGCATCAAGGAGCTTATTATCTTGGGTCTTTCTTTTCTTCCTTGAAGGAACATCCATCTCGGACAAGGTAGGTCCTTTATCTTTCCTTTAATCTCTTATTCTTTTGCAATGGAATAGCATGCTATTAGCTCCATATAACTTTTGATTCTTTCTGTATCTTCATGAGGATTTTGTGATGAATTTATTTATCCATTTTGCAAGATACTCGTCATGCAAATCTACACTTTGATTGTAGCATGTTTAACTTATTTCTAGTGTAAAAATCTGTACTCCATCGCTTGCATAAGCAATCTTTTCCTTATTATATTTTGGTATGATCATGGTTACAACATGTTTTATTGGGTTTACTCGTTCCATGTTTGAATCATTTGCATTTTGCATATGCTTATGCCACGAACCCATTTAGTCATCTTGTTCTAATAATAATAAGATAGCTTTGATCAGATGCATCCCATCATGCTCTTAACACTCGCATGAACCAACCTGCATTAGCATAAATCACCCATCTTCATTCTGGGTCAGGTTCTGGATCAGATTGCAGTTTGATCCAGATTTTCTGGAGAGCACCTATATGGCGCACCAGAGCGGCGCACTTCTCCAGCGCACCACTTTGGTGCCCCATGCAGGAGCACCGGATTGGTCAGAGTGAAACATTCATTTTTGCATATCTGCTTGCATGGTTTTTCTGAATGATTTTGAGCCCGATGCTTTTACTGCTTGCTCTTTTATATTCTATGGTTTTGCATGCTTGTTTTTGGTTTTAAACAAGATTGTTTCCTAATTGTTTTATCTCTTTGGATAATCAGTCCCTGATCAAAGTCTGGTAGGCTGGTTGCATCTTACTCCAACGTGGAGAGCTTTATGCATCAGCCAATGATCCAGTGGCATGGCTAAATCCTGTATCTTTCACTTAGCATGTGATCCTATGTGAGGCTACCAGTCCTTGAGCACAAGGTCTACAAGTCATTGCATTCACATTTCTTTCGCTTTCAAGGCATGTTCTTAAAGCTTTTTTTTTTGAAAGATTTTATATGGCATGATTTTTCAAAATGCATTTTCATGTGATTTGGCATAGCATGGATTTCTGTTTTCCCTCAGCACATCATTCTGACCCACATAGAAGCACCTCGGTGGCGCATCTAACAGGCGCAGCAGCCGGTTTTCAGTAACACACAGCAAGTTTTGCATAACTTTCTAGCATGATTTTTACTTCGATTTGCTTTTTGGGTTTTTCTGGTTTTCTACCTTGACATATCACGGAGGCCTAGCTCTACTTTTTAACCATTTTTATGCATGTTAGATTGCATTTGGCATATAGCAAAGCGAGGATGAAAAAGCACTCGAAATTGATATATCTTTAATCTTATTTATGCAATACCTTTGCATCGATGCTAAACCCGACATACGAATGATACTTCTGAGCATTAGGACACACCCCTACACGTCATGCACTCATATTTTAGACACCACACACATTAGCATGGCATGGCATATCGCCCTCGGGCGTACAGCAAAGGCTGAAAAGCCAACATTTCATAAGCAAATGAGAAACCAATAGAAGAACGATTATTCGGACGCACGAGGGTGCCTAATACCTTCCTCGTGCGTAACATAGATCTTTACCCATTTTTCTGGTTTATGACCTGCTTTTCCATTGCATGATTTGCATGTTTTATATGGTTTTCCTCGTCTTCCATTTTAATAGACTAAGTGGCGACTCCTGCATTTGCATATTTATTTTTATTGTTTTGCCGTGACTTTGCCGATCCCTTGTGTATTTTGGCCTTTCACGTCAAATCATTTGAGGCTGTCGCTGGCATGGTTACAGGAACTGGCGACTCCGCTGGAGATAACCAGATCTTGGCTTTGTTTTGGTTTCTCCTTTGCTTCGGATTTCTCCTTGCATGCTTTTTTCCATGCTATGCTTTGTTTAGTGATGTCTTTTTTGCATGCGTGCCTTTGTAATGTTTTCTTTCCTTTTACACACTTTTGCTATGCCATCACTATTGCACATGTTTTGCACCTACTCTTGCATGATAATTCTTGGCTATTATGCATGTTTATTCCCTTTTTGTATATGCCATGCCTAGGAGATTAGAGATGTGTTTGCTCTCCCCATTTGGTTAATGAAAATTTAACAACCAAAATCAATAAATAAGACAAACTAGGGACAAATTGCAAATCTTCCCCACGGTTTAATAAGCTTGCAAGTAAAAAACTCAAAGCATACATTGCATACATCATATAGGGCATGTATCTTCTCCTCTCCTAGGATTACCTACACAGTCTCCGAAGGACATTTTTCGGTGGCTCATCCTATAGTTTTGGCGTGGGATGAAAAATCGGATTTGTCCCCCCTTATCCGGGGTCGTGTCGGTGTAGTAGAGGGTACAACTTACTACTTTGGCAGAGGTCGAGGCTCCGAAAGCACCACCCGTTCACTGCCTAAGCTTTGGCTGGGATTTAGAACGGGGACCATACTTTTTCTAAACTCGAGTCAGCGACCTATTCACCCTTATTGTGTGAATCCGGAGTAGACAGCTTAATAGGACATCCCTAGTTGGTGAGAGAGTGCATACTAGAAGCATTCATTTGCATCTTATACACCATAATCATTGCATCTTTTCTAATTTGTGTGTTTATGTGCATAGGATTTCTGATCTTTGATTTTCCTTAGCCTGAGCTCAAGATCTTTCCTTTCGCGAACACTGTTTGCGACCTTATTTTCGATCGCATCTTCCGCGTTATTCGTCACTGTCGACGATAGCTCGTCCTAGGATTCATCATCATCTTCCCAGCCGCAGTCCAATCCTTACTCGCTCGCGATCTATGATGGCCCAGCATGCCAACGAGTCACTTTCCCCTGCTGTCCAGGAGGAGGTCCCTATCTCAGGGCACTCTTCCTTTGTGTCTGTTCCTATCATATCTGCTGCCTCCACTTTTGCCTTAGCCTCTGGAGGACCTCCACCACCTCATTTCCGCGTCCCTGTGGCTACCCTACCTTCGGGACCACCTGCCTGGTCTTCTCTTGCTGTCGGGGCCACAACAGTTGAGTCTGTCTCTCCTCTGGGCTATGTGTTTACTAACCCTCCTCCCACTGCGGCTGTTTCAGTAGTAGCCACTCAGTTCGGACAACTGGGATCTTAGCCTCTTGTTTCCTCCCCTGTTTTGCCTCCTTCTTTTGGAGCCACCAGCGACGATCCCGTTACCACGCAGCTGCAACAGATGTCGGCCCTCGCCCAGTAGCTGTAGGGATTGGCACTAGCACTCCAACCATTCTCAGCTTTGTCTTTCTCGGCTCCCGAGTTGCCCGTGCAATCGGCTTTAAGACCACAGTTTGCACCCACTGCACTCCCTCCACAACCGTCGCTATCCCTTGTCTCTCCGGCAATAGGGGTGTCGACACTACCTTTTGTTACACCAGCACAGCACCCACCACAGCATGCATCCCTCCTATCTGGTGGCCAGCCCCCTAGGCCGACAGGAGCACTACCATCCGTGAGCATTGTACCAGAGACCATCCCGATCCAACAACTTTTGCTCCCACACTCTGCACCACCCCCTGCATTATCATCCCCTTTTCACCACACCCAAGGATCATCCTTTGTCCCCCAGCACACTGCACCCATGCATGGGTACACTGGCCATCCTACCGTAGCACTAGACGGCGGAATGGTGGATCCGAAGGAGCCCTTAGGGGCGACCCATACAGTGTACGCGACACCCGCCTCTATTGCATAGTCCACAACTGCAGTAGCTCCAGATGCTCTCCTCGCGAGAGTAAATGATCTAGAACACACTCTCCGACAAATGCAAGGTAGGGACCGCCAGTCCTACCAATTCCAGGACCTATGTTATTTCCCAGAGGCAACTCTCCCCCCGAATTTTCATATTCCGGAATTTGAAAAATACAATGGTTGGGGCTGCCCAATTGCCCACCTCAAAGCCTATTACGGAGACCTCGCTCAGCTCCAGGCCTTCCAAAGCATCAAGGAGCTTATTATCTTGGATCTTTCTTTTCTTCCTTGAAGGAACATCCATCTCGGACAAGGTAGGCCCTTCATCTTTCCTTTAATCTCTTGTTCTTTTGCAATAGAATAGCATGCTATTAGCTCCATATAAGGTCTGATTCTTTCTGTATCTTCATGAGGATTTTGTGATGAATTTATTTATCCTTTTTGCAAGATACTCTTCATGCAAATCTACACTTTGATTGTAGCATGTTTAACTTATTTCTAGTGTAAAAATCTACACTCCATCGCTTGCATGAACAATCTTTTCCTTATTATATTTTGGTATGATCATGGTTACAACATGTTTTATTGGGTTTACTCATTCCATGTTTGAATCATTTGCATTTTGCATATACTCATGCCACAAACCCATTTAGTCATCTTGTTCTAATAATAATAAGATAGCTTTGATCAGATGCATCCCATCATGCTCTTAACACTCGCATGAACCAACCTGCATTAGCATAAATCACCCATCTTCATTCTAGGTTAGGTTCTAAATCAGATTGCAGTCTGATCCAGATTTTCTGGAGAGCACCTATATGGCGCACCAGAGCGGCGCACTTCTCCAGCGCACCAATCTGGCGCCCCATGCAGGAGCACCAGACTGGTCAGAGTGAAACATTCATTTTTGCATATCTGCTTGCATGGTTTTTCTGAATGATTTTGAGCCCGATGCTTTTACTACTTGCTCTTTTATATTCTATGGTTTTGCATGCATGTTTTCGGTTTTAAATAAGATTGTTTCCTAGTTGTTTTATCTCTTTGGATAATCAGTCCCTGATCAAAGTCTGGTAGGCTGGTTGCATCTTACTCCAACGTGGAGAGCTTTATGCATCAGCCAATGATCCAGTGGCATGGCTGAATCCTGCATCTTTCACTTAGCATGTGATCCTGTGTGAGGCTACCAGCCCTTGAGCACAAGGTCCACAGGTCATTGCATTCACATTTCTTTCGCTTTCAAGGCATGTTCTTAAAGTTTTTTTTTTTTTTGAAAGATTTTATATGACATGATTTTTCAGAATGCATTTTCATGCGATTTGGCATAACATAGATTTCTGTTTTCCCTCAGCACATCATTCTGGCCCACATAGAAGCACCTAGGTGGCACACCAGACTGGAGCACCAGTTTGACGCATCTAACAGGCGCAGCAGCCTGTTTTCAGTAGCACACAGCAGGTTTTGCATAGCTTTCTAGCATGATTTTTACTTCGATTTGCTTTTTGGGTTTTTCTGGTTTTCTACCTTGACATATCAGGGAGGCCTAGCTCTACTTTTTAACCATTTTTATGCATGTTAGATTGCATTTGGCATATAGCAAAGCGAGGATGAAAAATCACTCGAAATTGATATATCTTTAATCTTATTTATGCAATACCTTTGCATCGATGCTGGAACCGACATACGAGTGATACTTCTGAGCATTAGGACACACCCCTACACATCATGCACCCATATTTTAGACACCACACACATTAGCATGGCATGGCATATCGCCCTCGGGCGTATAGGAAAGGCTGAAAAGCCAACATTTCTTAAACCAAAAAACTATACTGTGACCATGCCGGACCCGGAGGGAGGCGGGAAAGGGATCACAGCCATGCCAATGGATGGCGAAGGCGCAAGGACAAGAAGAAAGAGAAATGGAGTCGCCACCTAGTCTTTTAATGGAAAGACGAGGAAAACCACAAAAGGATGAATGCATGCATGAGATGCAGATAGGAAGGCTG
>JAMKQA010006988.1:0-11476 GCA_024699735.1 Posidonia australis
GTTTTTTTTTTTTTTTTTTTTTTTTTTTTTTAAAGAATCTTCAGCATTCATTATTTCTCAAATAGATGAAAACATACCAGTACACATAAAGAACAACTTTGACATGTTATGTATTTTGACAGTCTCTTACACAACTATATGAGAATTGATGCAACAAATGCTAGACTGATGTAATGGCATATGGAACAGAGAGAGCAAATAACTCCAAATACAGTTCCATTGTAAATAAGAAGAAATTTGAGCCAATCAACCAAATTATTCATTTCTTTGTACATATGCAATTGTAGATTTCCAATTAAAACCAAAGAAGAATTAACAATATTCCTTCCAAACCATAAAAGAGACAATTTACACCTACAGAATTATGGCTCAATGGTCACTCTATTACTCCTCAGAATTATGTTTTTTGTAATAAACACCGCATTAAGAATATAAGGCTAGAAGCTATCCTAATGTACCTTATTTGAGTGGCAATCAATGAATCAATTTTCATTGAAAACCCATCAGAAAGAACAAACAAGAAGCAACAAAAATCCTTAGCAAGATGCTAAGGACAGACAAGTAAAATACGAAAAACAGGTAGCAGAAGACATAAAAACAGGTATCCCAATGTTTCCACTGGACTGCTGAAGCTAATTACTGATGCCAGGAATCATCACAATCGAAGTGCATGTCATTGTATCACTAACTGAAGTATGCACTCTTGTGGATATTTTGTTCTGGTCAAGTGGAAACTGTAGAAAAAAAGGGAAGAAAACATCCATTTTATAATAATATTTCTATATTGTGAGTCACATGATATAAAAATAAAATTATAACATGAATAGGACTTTCCAATGTCAATAGAATATTATGTTCTGTACATAGCTGTCAGTTAGTATTACTTGTAACAGTTGTCTAGGCTGTATATAGTAGATTTTCTAAGGGATATTGCTTACTATAAATAGCTCTTAGGATCACTCTTTATTCATTACCCTGAACAGCACATATTTCCTTGTAGTGTTTGGCTGTTATGCCTATATAATGAAGGAGCCACTCTAAGGAGGACTCAATTCAAACCAGAGATTTCCAGCATTGATATGGTACTAGAGCCAATATTCTAGTAATTTTTCTCTGCAATCCCAAGCTCTCAATTTTTTTTATCCTAGAATTCCCAGAAATTTTTTCTCCTCGACAATCACAGCTCCAAGTTCTTTATTTCCTGATTGTATCCTTCAATTCTTAGTTCTTGCTCCAAGTTTGGGGAGAAGTCTGAAAATCAGTGAATCAGATTTAATGGCAAGAATTAGTCCACCTGGGAGTTTCAGTTCAAGATGATTCTGAAGGGGAAGGATTTGTAGTACTATATTGATATCTATCACTCCTGCCTCTACCACAGAAGGGACCAATGCCATCGGCTCCTCCAACAACTCCTTCGGATCTTCTTGAGCAACCAAAGATGCTCAGATTCAGTCTTGGACTCTTGGTTTAGTTGAGACTCATCTACTCCTCTCTTTGCAACCTCACAAGTCCGCCAAGGCTATGTGGGACCATCTTCAACAAGTTTATAATCAAAATAATAATGCGCATACGTTTCAACTCGAATTGGCTATTGCCAATTACAGTCACGATGATCTCTCCATGCAAGAATACTACATCGGCTTCTTGAACCTTTGGGGAGAATATTCTGACCTTGTAACTTCCAAAGTTTCGTCTGGTGGTCTTATAAATGTCCATAAGCTTCATATCACTAGTCAATGTGACCAATTCTTGAAGAAGCTTAGGCGAGAATATGAGGTTGTTCTGGCCTCTCTTATTAATCAAGAATCTGTGTCATCTTTGGAGATATGTTTTGGGGGACTCTTGAGGGAAGAACAATGCCTTAATACTCAAAAGGCTATGACTCAAACTCATCCTATCTACAATTCTGTTGTCATGGCTTATGCTATAAGTGAAATGGGGAAAGGACGAGGGAGAGACCTGAGTAAGACACAATGTTACAGCTGCAAGAAATATGGTGACGTAGCTCCAAAATGTCTGCAGAAATTCTGTAATTATTGCAAGGGATCTGGGCACATCATCAAAGAGTACCCCATCCATCCTCCTCGTCCGAACAAAGCCTGTCACACAACTGTGGCAAATTCTATCCCTGATATGTCTACACCAACTAATACTCCTACTCTTGCCATGCCATCTGAGGCCCTCACTCCAGAAATGGTGCAACAAATGATCGTGCTTGCATTTTTTGCACTTGGTTTTCAAGGTAAACGTCCACCTTCTACATGGTACTTGGATTGTGGAGCCTCAAATCACATGACCCGAACTTGCAATGGACTTACTAACATCCACCAAAACAGTGGATCCTTACACATTCAAACAGCCAATGGACATCTCTTCCTATAATGGCTGTTGATGATGTCTCTCCAATTATTAAGGATGTTTCTGTTGCTCCAATGTTGTCCACGGATCTTACATCTGTTGCTCACCTGATTGATCAAAATTGTGACATTTCTTTGTCTCATGATGGCTGTGCATTGTGTAGGATCAGGAATTGGGACAGGTGATAGTGAAGGGGCCTAAATTGAGACGCCTTTTTCCTTTCCAGCTCTCAACTTATCCTGTTGGGTTATCACCTTTTTTGTCTCTTGCTTGTGTTCTTTCAAAAGTGTCTAGTGAAATATGGAATAAAAGACTAGGCCATTCTAATGCTTGTGTTTTGTCTTTTTTGTTTCAGTCTGGTTTATTGAATAAAGATCAATGTTCTTCAACCGTTTTTGTGGATTGTGCTTCTTGCAAGCTTGGAAAAAGTAAAATCTTACCTTTTCCTTCCATTGGGAGTAGAGCCAAGCATTGCTTTGAGATTATTCATAGTAATGTTTGGGGCATTTCTCCCACAATTTCTCATGCCCAATTTAAGTACTTTGTTTCATTTATCAATGACTACAGTACGTTCACATGGCTTTATTTTCTTAGAACTAAATCTGAGGTCTCTTCCATGTTCAAATTGTTTGTAGCCCATGTTGAAAATCAGTTTTCTGCCAACATTAAAATTTTATGCAGCGATTCTGATGAGAATATACATCAAACGAGTTCCAATCCTTCTTGCAATCCAAGGGCATCATATCTCAACATTCTTGTCCTTCACTCCTACCCCTCAACAAAATGGGGTTGCCGAATGTAAAAGTAGGCATTTTTTGGATGTGGTTAGAACTTTGCTAATCGAGTTTTTTGTTCCTCCTAAGTTTTGGGTAGAAGCACTCACTACAGCCACCTACCTAATTAATAGACTCCCTTCTCAAGTCTTGCATATGGAGTCTCCCTATTATCGTCTTCATGGACAACATCCAACTTACACCAATTTGCACACATTCGGGTGCCTGTTTCACCCGACTTCTGCCACATGAAAGGACTAAACTCACAGGCCACAGCCCAATCTGTTCGTTGTGTTTTTCAGGGGTATAGTGTTACACAAAAAGGATATGTTTGCTTTGATCCAAGTTCTAATAAAATTCATATATCTAGGAATGTGGTTTTCTTTGAAAATAAATTTTTCTTTCCACATTATAGCCCCCCCATCATCTTCTGTTGTTTCACTACCAAAGTTCTATTCTCCACCTTGTCTTTCAAGTTCTCCTGATCTACAGTTTAAATCAGGAATGGTATATGAAAGACGGCGCCCTATGAAGCCTCTTCCTACACCTCAACCGTCACCTAATACTGTAAGTACGCTTCCAGTGGAGATTGAGTCTGCTGCAATAGTACCTATTCACAGGTCTTCTCGGATTCTTGTACCACCGGATAGGTATGGTTTTGACCCTTCTAAGGTTGGTACTTCAGCTGCTGCATTATCTGCCACTCTTTCTTCTATTATGGTGCCAACTCATTACTCACAAGCAGCCCAGTTTGAGTCTTGGTGGCAAGCCATGTAAGAAGAATTGAGGGCTCTATAAGCTAATAAGACACGGGATGTACTTAACTGTCTGTTGGGAGTCACTCCTCTAGGCTGCAAGTGAGTTTATTCTATTAAAGTGCAGTCAGATGGTATTTTGGACAGGTATAAAGCCCAATTGGTAGCTTTGGGAAATAATCAACAGTATGGTGTCCATAATGAGGAGACTTTTGCTCCAGTTTCCAAGATGACAATGGTATGTACAGTTTTTGCTATTACTAATTCACAACAATGGTCTTTGCATCAAATGGATGTGATGATGCGTTTTTTCATGGTGACCTTAAGGAAGACATTTATATGCAACCTCTAGCTAAACTTTTCTCTTCTCCTCCTCATGTGTGCAAACTACAGCGATCTCTTTATGGTTTTAAGCAAGCTCTAAGGGCTTGGCATGAGAAATTCAAATCTACATTATCGCAGTTCTCTTTTCATAAAAGCAAGTTTGATGCATCTTTATTTCTGCAGAAAACTCAAATCTGTATTGTTATTCTCCTTGTTTATGTTGATGACATTGACATTACAGGTATGGATACAAAATTAATTTCCAAGCTAAAGCAACATCTTCAAGATTCCTTTCACATGAAAGATCTTAGTCCTCTTATGTACTTTCTTGGTCTTGAAATCCATTCTACCACCTCAGGGTTTTTTGTTATCCAACATAAATATGCCTTGGATCTTGTTTTATCTGCTAGCCTTCAAGAAACAATTTTTATGGAGACACCTATTGAGCTTAATGTAAAACTTCATAAAGATGAAGGAGATTTACTCTCATATCCATCTCTCAACCGCAAGTTGGTTGGCAGTCCAGTGTATCTCACAATCACCCACCTAGATATTTGCTTTGCAATGCAGCAAGTAAGTCAATTCATGGCTTCTCCTAGACACTTACACATGGCAGCAGTTAAGAGAATCATCCATTATATTAAGGGCACTTCGATGCACGGTCTTCTCTTTTCAATTGGTGCTAAGTTGCAACATAGTGCCTATAGTGACACAGATTATGCAAGTTGTGCTGATACTCGATGGTGCATGTTCCTTGGACATGCACTCATTTCTAGGAAGAGCAAGAAGCAAGCTCGTGTGTCTAAGTCTACTGCAGAATCAGAATACCGGGCTATGTCTGTGGCATGTGGAGAAATTTGATGGCTTCATGGATTATTGTCTGAACTTTGGCGTTTCCTAAGAGAACCATACTCCTCTTCATGCAGATAACACTAGTGCCATTCATATTACTACCAATCCAAATTATCATGAGCGCACTGAACACATAGAAGTGGACTACCATTTCATTCGAGAGGCATATGATGACAAGGTTGTTTCACTTCCACATGTCCCTAGTGAACTACAAGTTGCAGACATCTTCACCAAGGCAACTAGTGCTGATAATGCAATGAATTGGTCCATGTCTAAGTAATAAACCAAGGCTTTACCATTTGTAAGTCATAAACCAAAGTTACACCATATATAAGTAATACTTGATACCAACTTTTCCAGCTAGAAAAGTTCTCACTGACATCTTAGCAACATATCATGATCTACTTCTTGTTTGATATAAAATTACAAGGAATGATCTTTTGGCAATCAGTAAAGTTAAAACTACATGCTCACCATCTGAAGGCTCTGCAACGGGTGGTTGTTCACCAACAACCTGCATTGGTGACAGAGAAGTGACCAGTTATAATTCATGATTGAGAATATAAAGCAAAAACTAGACCAAGGGAAAGAAGCAGATGCCTACAGTGTCTGTTCGACTCATTCCCTCCTTTAGCACAGAGCACAAAATTTTGCACTATAAGAAGAAGGTGGCTTGCAATGATGGTTCCTGCATCCATGACCATAAAAACCATATAAATTTTCATGCAGATGACTAAAGACCACTTTGATAATATGACAAAAGTTTGTGCAGAAAAAACGCCAGGAAAAAATCAGAGAAATTTAAGATGTACGAAAGAAGCAACATTAGATAGAGCTCAACAGCTCAATTTAAAAAAGGGGTTAATGTTTCTGCCCACACATAGTGGGACGATGCCAATGTTATTGCCTGTTTGTATGAGACAATTATAAGAACTTGATTCACAAACATAGATTATCTGAAAAAGTAAATGCCTCGCTCTATTAGCACAGCTACTTAACATTGCAAATCATGATGGAACGTCACCGCAATTATTACATGATTCCTTGCTTGGTCCATCATCAAAAATAGAACTTTATAACACCCATTACAATGGCAATTGGAGTGACTAGGAAAGGAAAAACCTCAATACATGCAAACTAGAGCATATGCAAATCATTACAAACCCATTCAATTTCAGAATCCAATCAAGGGAAAAAAAGTGAACTTTGCATTGACAAGCTTTTCAACCCAGACAGACCATCCACCTTCACAAGCAGAACAACCATGGATATGATCTAATGAGAGGCTAATCCACACCAAAAAGAAAGTCGCGCATGCAATTTAAGAAAACAGAGACCACCACTAAAATCCACAAACAACAGTAAAACGATCATTCGATTACAAGGATCAAGCACAAAACCATCAGTCCGAATCCCACCAAAACAACACATACTACTGAATAATATTATCATTAGAAAGAGGGCAACAACACAAACAACAGAAGCTCGCTACCCAAATTCCGAACTTTGGGTCTGGGAGAAGGTGGTGGTGAGGAAAGGTCGAACCTTGGCATCGTGTACAAGTGTATTTATACTTGACGCCATCAGAATTCCTATTGTTTATTCATCTAGTTTTGATCAATATGAATCCTTACTGCATTAAATATCACAGATCGATCGGACAAAAACAAACCTTTTGTTTTTTTTGATAATCACAGCCAGATGAGCTCAAAAAAAAAAAAAAACCTTGTCTATTCCAAACATAAGATATGTTGTTATTGACTTCTTCTAGTACACTGCGCCATGGCATCAACCATTCGTTAGCTTCAACGTGTTTGGTGTTCTAGAAGGGGAGATGAACAAAAACTGGCACAAGGACAGGAGAGGGGAGAGAGTTTAGAACAAGGTGTAATAAATGAGTTAGAAATGGAGAAGATTGAGCTCATCCGGGCATGGTTTGTTTATAAGCAGAAAAGGCTGCGACCTTTAAGACAGAAATCAAGAGTTGTGGAAAGTGTAATTTTTCTGTTGATGTTGATTTCTCAAGATTTATACTTAAAAACACATAGTGGAGTTGAGCTGTCTTGCGAGTCATACGATTATATTATTTATTACCTCTTGTATTCACCCACAAGTAACGTACCTGATTTGCTGAATCATTAAATCCTAAACTTAGAAACGAACCACCTTTAAGATAATATCAGATTTGTACATAAAGTCAAAGTTTGGTTGGTGCATTATCTCATCGGAGTAGAGGACAACAATATTTGGATTCCACAAATAATAGATTAAAAGTAGAATTTTCAATGTTTTTTTTTTGACAATGGTAAGTAGTATTAGATATTAATCTCAAGGGAATCAGGAGTCCATAGTGCAACAAAATAAAGAAAGCAAGGTAATGTTCATGTCAATATTACAGACCAACCAGCGAAGTTGGTAATATAGTTCCAATGTTTATAAAAATGAACAAAGCTACTGTCTCATATCTTCAGCAGCAGCAGTTGGGTGTAAAGTGGAATCATTAGAGGTAGGAGGAGCATCTGAAGAGGCTGTAAGATTCTCAGTCCAAACAGCTTTCATAGAGGTTAATGAATTCCTCAGATCCTACTTTTCAAAACCTAGTAGAAGAGAATCTAACCAGTGCCCCATTAGTCCAATGATATCAGAAATAATGATATGAGAAGGTTTAAAATTTTCACGAATAATTCTACTGTTTCTTTCTTTCCAGGTTACCTAGAGAATAACTTGAATCAAAACAAACCAGCTGTAGTTATTTAATTGAAATTTAAAAGCTGGTTTATGCTGATATAAGTAACACATATTATAAAATCCAAGATATAACTGGAAACATAAGAAAGTATGTTATTTTCAATGTTATTTTCATCTTCTTAAGTGTGGATTTCTCACTTAATCTATGGATGAAGTTTTCCTCTCTTACTAATTCACATATTTTAAGACTGCGGCTTAATTTATTAAAAATGAAGATGTAGAAAAGAAATAGATTTAGTACTTGATGTTGTGTAAATTTGTCAAACCATCATCTTCCATTTCTAGTTTTCAAGGTATGTTAAAAATGCGTGGTTTTTTTTTTTTTTTTTGAATGTGAGACTGTATGGCATTAAAAAAGGATTGAATAGTAAAGCGTTATTGTTGGAGTTTAAGCTCAATAGGTAATCGCAAGGAGAACACTTGTGAGCTACAACAACTCCCCAATGTACCTAGAGCTTGGAGTTGAAATAAACATTGATGTCCCATGACATTCTAGGTGTGATATTCAAGCTCCATGCACTAATGGCCTAGAAGAACTCTAAGGGCCGATTTTACGAGGAAATTAACGGAAATGTCTATACTATCTCATTGTATTAACAAAAAAAAGATCATCATTTATTTACATTTCTTACCATCAATTAATCATGCTCACTAATCCTTGTCTTTTCCTTTTTCTTCTTTACATATTCTCCTCAACACTCGTCTACTATCCTTCTCGCTTGCCCTTGTTAATTCCTTATCGACGATCGATGAGACGATAACGATTACACATATGTAACACCAGTGGCAACCACTCTCAACAACAAGTGTAGCAAGAGGGATAATTGTGTCAACCATGGATGGCTACCAAAGGTCATTCCACGAGAGTCATGGGAGATCAGTCCTAAAGAACGTCATTAGGTACCATCATCTGGAGAAGAGATAGATATTGAAGAGCTTCAACCGTCTTATCCCGTAGAGGACAAAAAAGAAAGAAAGAGGCAATGTCAAACTAGTCTCAAATATTACTTTAGCTCCTCGTGGAGTTACCATTGTAAAAGAGATCTCACATAATATCAACTCCATCTAGATCTTCAAATCCCAAAGTTAACAAATAAACAGACTCAAGGTACATGTCAAATTAACACCATTAGATCTAAAAGGATATCCAATACAAGGGAAGGATAAAATGAACATAGGGTGTCAAAGTTTTAAAATACCATGTACATTAATTTTGATAAGATTTCTCTTTATAGTACAACATTTCTTCTAGTAGTATAATCATATTGACTTATAATATACCAAATAATTCCCACTTTAGTTCAAAAATTCCATCAATCTATTATAGAAATTAGAAAATCACTTGATTTTTGAACCATACACTGTGGAAAATGAACTTAAAATTCACTAGTCAAACTTCTTATCTAACATATGAAATCTTAGAAACAACAATTAATCAGTAGTATGTCAGGCCACTCTTGGTAGAATGGTCCTTGTAATCCCCTATGAAGAAAACCCTAGCACTGTTCGCTCTCTGCTCTCCTCGAAATCATGCGCCACCGCTGGGCGCGATCGTGTGGCTCAGGCCTCCGTGAAGCGGCTTTGCTTCGGCAAGCTACGAGCTTCGACTGGGAGTCCTTCAGATGTAGTCTCTTCGAGGAAGATCCTCTAGAAGCTCCCCCGTTCCGAGGAAGATCTCGATCCTCTGGGCGTCCTCACAAGCGTTACAGGAGGAAGACTCGTGGGCAGGTATGCGATCTCGGCGAGGGACAAGGTGTCCCTCGCCCCTCGCGGGCTCGTTCCAGTCATCTCGACTGGTCCTCCTGCTACAGCTGTCTCTTCGATTTCCCCCTGTCCAATCGACGGTCTATCGTTTGGATCTGGCTTTGCTTGGTGCAAAGCGGGGAGATTTGTGTTTGTTTCTTTATCTGCGAGCTTTCCCCATTTTCTCGCTCCCTCTTGCAATAATCCTATTATTGTTGTGGACTCTTACTATTGCTCGCGGGGTATAATCTCTGGATGTTACTGTAATCTGCGGACTTGTTATATCTCCATTGATTTGGTTGCGATCAGCACGTTGAGTTTTCCCAATATCTCCTGGAAGACTATATGCTCACTTAAGAAAGAAATCGAGGAAAATGTTAGGCTTGATCGACCTAAAACTGTAACTAATGCTTGTCGGTCTGATTCAGATTCTCCTTCTGATGGCTTGATGGGAGAAGGGTCTTCTCTGGGTGAATACTTTACTTCTGTTTCTGTTACAGATTACAACCTGCACCCTAACCCTTCAGTGGTGGAAACGCATCTGATAGGTGCTTGTCGGAGTTCCATTTCCGACGTCGAGAGAGGGCGGGGCTTCCCCGGGGCTCCCACGCGGCACTTTCCTAAAGTACCCTTACCCTCTGCGTGGAATTACACCTCGTATTCCCCGCCATCTTCCAATTCTTCTTCTCATTCTAATTTCGAATATAGTTCTTCTGGAGTCAAACACAACAATTTTGATTTTTTCTTGGAACATGAGAAAGATGTTTCATGTTCTCAGGCCGTCTCTGACGGCTGCACCACCGCACGTCTCGTGAACAGTTCTCGTTCGCATCACATTGATTGCGAACCTCTCCCTGATTTGCTGAGCTAGAGCCACTTTTTAGCTTCCCTAGAGACCCTTCCGTGTGACGTGTTATCCCTTGACGAACTTGATTATGCCTGTAATGTGGTTTCTACTCAACATTGTCTCACGGACAATCTGAATCACGCGGCTAATCCTCCTTACCAACTTAATTATCGCGCTGATAAGCTTTCGGATTCCGATGGATCTGCCTGGGAACAGTGTGACGGTTGCTCCTCTGTAGTCTCTAGGAACAGTGCTGCGGCTGTAATTAATACTACGCCGTCTCACTCCGTTCTTGTGTCCCAGCAACCTGTCTCGTACGTGCCCCATATCTCAAACGATACGATTTCCTCTGACGCTTGGACAAAAGCACACTACTCTCCTTCTTCCTCCTCCCACTCTTTTGCCTCTGGCAGAAGAAACTCTGGTGCTGGCTCACGATTTGGGATTCTTGCGTCTCCTGTTAAGGCTTCTCTCCCTATGTGCACTACGGATGGAACTTCCACTTCTTCCTCTTCCTGTGTGACTGCTGCTCCACATCACAGTCCTTCATCTCTTGAATACCAGAGTGACAGTTGGGAAGTAATTTCCAGAAAGAAAGCTTGCCCCCTTGGGTAAGTATTTGCAAACTTCAGAAAAGATGTTTTAAATGTGGTCTAAAAGGACACGAAAAAAGATTTTGTCGTTACAATGGATTTTGTTTTAAGTGTAAATCTCCAAATCACTCTGTAGCTATATGCAAATATTTCCAGGATTCATCCATGGCCCCTCCCCAGCCTTCTTCCACAAACCCTGTGGGGCATACACCGCAGAATCCATTGGTGGTGCCTCCTTCTGAGGCTATATGTAGCCGCTTTCAATACCTCTCGCGCAGTGCCATTATCACTGCTCATGCTCCCAACCTTACCAAGGAAGCTTTGGAGGCACATATCTCGTCATTTTGGGCTGATGCTTCTGACATCACAGTACAACCTTTCTCTCCGGGGAAGTTCCTACTTGTCTTTCCCTCGGTTAAGTGCAGAAATGACTCTCTTCACAAACATGGCTCTCTGCTTCAGAGGATTTCCGCATCCTTTATC
>JAMKQA010006989.1:0-26443 GCA_024699735.1 Posidonia australis
ACAAAATAAAATAAGAAAACCTAAAATAATTAATTAAAACCAACTAATTAAACCTTAATCACAAATTTAATTAAAATCATAAAACATAAATAAAAAAACCTAAATTAAGATTCAAAACCCTAATTTAAAACTAAAAATCAAAACCCTAAATAATTTCTAAAAAATCATAAAACAAAAAAAGACCTAAGCTAATTAAAACAATAATTAAGCCTTAAATCACAAATTTAAGAAATTAAATTAAACCCATAAAGCCCAATTAAAATCCTAAAATTAAAACCCTAAAAAGTCCTAAAAAATCCAAAATAAAAACCAAAACAAAAATCAAAATAAAAATCCAAAACCCTAAGCCCATTAAGGCCAACACTATTTCATTTAAGAATTCAATTTCAAATATTAGAAATGTCAAAAATAATTCCGACGACCCTATTTTTTTGGCGAGCAATTCCGAGAAATTGGGAGCGTATCACAGCCTCCGTGATCTTTGGTCAACCTCCACCAGCTCACAGCCGATCCAACGACGTTGGTTAGATGAATGGAGGAGGATCAACAGTAGAGGAAAGCCTCGCCGGAGTATAAAAAGGGTTGGCCGTCGACGAAAAAAAAAGAAGAGATTTCAGACCTTCAGAGTTTGATTCCTCCCCTTCAAGCAATCCAGAAATTTTCTCCCTTAACCACCAACTCACGAAGCCATCCAATCCCAAGTCCTCAAGCCCACAGCAGCCTCTCCTCCCCAATCAAGAGCGTCGACGGAGGAGTCCCTGCCGTTGACCTACCGCCAGAGCTTGTGGGAACAACCATTCAGGTACTTTTCTTCTCTCCTTCTTCAATCCAGAGCATGCCCCCTTAGATCTTTTAGGTTTCTAGGCAGTGCCATGGCAGAATCAAGCACCCTGCATGTCGCCAGACCCCTTTCTGGTGGTGGGTTCACCACCACCGGCGGACGGAGGGAGGTCCCCAAGGCTCCTTGCTTCCTCTCCTCCTCTCTCTTCCTCTCCTCTCCTCCTCCTCTGTACTCCCATCTCAGGAGAAGCCTCCGCAACCCGTGCCACCATTGACGCCACTGCCGCTGCCGCACGCCATTGAGGACACCCCCGCGTGCACGAGTCCACCTCACTCCGCGCCGACGATCCAGGAACCTCCGCATCCCCAACGAGCCCACCAAGCCGCTCCACTGCCTGCCAGAGCCTCCACAGCGACCCAACCACCGCCATTGTCCCCGTCGCCGAAGACGGAGGTGGGGGAAGGCCTTCAGACATCCTCAAGCTTCAATGGGCATCCTCCCAGCCTCGCCGTGTCCCCACAGTACTCCCCGAGCCTTCGACTTGCCGCTCTAGCCTCCGGACTGCCCCAGCCACGCCGTCGTCTTCTCCGGTGCCGTCAGAAGCCTCTCGCCGGAGATCGAGGTGGGGGGGAGACCTCGGGCCTCTTCAGCCGCTCCCCACCACTTGGGGAGGGCCCGTCGTGGCTCCGTGGTGCTTCCCTAGCCATGCGCGCATCCCTCCGATCGTCGGACCACCTCTAGGAGAGCGTCAGAGAAATCGCCAGCGGCGGAGCACTGGCATTCTCCGTTGATCTTCGAATGGGCCTTTTTAGGCCCAATTTCTTTAATTTTTGATTATTACTTTTAGGTCATCATTTTATTACATTTCAGTCCTTTTTTATTGCATATGGTCCAGAAAGTTTCATTTTAGTGCTTGTAGTTTTAAAATACTTTTTATTCTTTGTTTTCTTTGAGAATTTTGCATAAAAGCCCTTGAATAGTTCATTTTTTAATTCTTAACATATTAATGCATGTTTTTATCACATAGAGGTCCCTGAAACCATGATTTCTTTGCATTTAAGTCCTGAACATATACATTTAGCCCCCTGGAATCTTTAAGATGATTTCTCTCTAGGAAATTTGCAGTCTGAGCCCTAAGATATTTAAAAATCACACTGACTACTATTAAAATGGAATTTTCTTTACTGTTTGGTCCTAAACTTTTGCATGAAGCCCCTAGAACTTTAAAAAATGAGTTTTCCTTGCACATTTTGCATCTTAAACCTCAAGAAACATCATAATTGCACTGACTACTATAAAATCCCACTTTTTATCACATTGAGGTCTTGAAATTTGGCATAAAAGTTCCTGGATTCACATCAAATCATTTCATGAGCACATACAATTTGCATATAAGCCCTTAGATTATTTTTAAATCCATCATTTAGGGCTTTAAATGTTTTCTTGCATATTTTGGGACATTTTTCACTCATTGCATCTCAATCTTTGCACTCAGTCTGGCATAGTCCATGTCTAAGTTATTCTTTAGAGTTTTTGCATATTTAGGCATTTATCCATGCATTTCATATCCTTTTTCCTCACATTTGCATTTAACGAGCCGGCATCTCATGCCTTTCCTTCGTGGATTTCTTTCTTCACTCTATCTTCAAAATTTCTTATCCAATATCCGATTTGACTTCTTTTAATCCTACATTTCATATTTTTGATTTGATTTGGATTTCATCACCCGAAGGCGTACATTAACAGGCCTGAGGGCCAACATTGTCCCCACTACGGATTATCTTCCCCTTTTTGATTTTCATGACTTTCTCCATGATTCTGATTCACTTTGTCTTCAGAGTTTCTTATCCGATATCCAATTTGATTGGCTTTAATCATACATTTCAGATTTTTGATTTGATTTGGGTTTCATCGCCCAAGGGCGTACATTAACAGGCCTAAAGGCCGACATTTGTCCCTACCACAGATTATTTTTTCCCCTTTTTGATTTTCATGGCATTTTCATGATTCCGAGGACTCAGGTTGATTTGGCTTGTCATCTTTTTGATATCATTATGTTTTTTAGAAGCGTTCTTTAACAAAACCTCGTCATTTCATGTGATTTTTTGCGATTTTGTCAATTCATGTGGGTTTCTTCGTAGTTTTCGCACAACATCTTGCACATCCATCCAGTCTTGTCATGGCATACATATTAGCATGATTAGAGCATGATCCAGGTTTAGCAAACATCCATCTAGCCTTTAGCAAGCAATCTAGACTAGAAAGACCGAGTTTATCGGGCGTACGAGGGTGCCTAACACCTTCCTCGTGCGTAATAGGAATCCTTACCCATCCTCTGGTCAGCAGACGTCCAGCCTTCACATCTGCACCTCATGCATCCAATCTTTTTTGTGGTTTTCCTCGTCTTTCCCTTAAAAGACTAAGTGGCGACTCCCTTTTTCTTTTTCTTTTATCTTTCCTTGCGCCTTCGCCATCTTGGCATGGCTGTGATCTCCTTCCCTTTGGTGCGGCTCTGCGCCAGGACCTCCTCGGGTCAGCATGGTCACACATAGATTTAGGGATTTCTCAATTAACGCATTTTATTTACATTTTTTACATATTAGATGAATGTTCATGGACAGACCGGTTGTGTTTTTTGTCGACCCCACTGAAAAATTTAACATTTGGTCCGCGATAGTGCATAAGAGTAATATGTCGTTGAAAATATTGTTTTTCAAAACAATAATACAATTTATGAAATCGTTTGATGATACTATTCACATTCAACCATTATGTAAGTTAGTAATACGAAACTAATTGATGTAAATACAAAAGTTAATTTAATATTACTATTTACGAAAAGTATCAATATCATAAAATAGTATTACGGTTTTGTGTACAAACAAAAACACATGAAGCAATCCACAAAACAAATAATCAGAGATTGCAAAGGCGGAGACTTTAGGAGCAAAGCCGACGTCTTAGGATTCCTTGAACGACCCCTCCACCATCTGTAGTATCTTGTGTTAGGATCTTTAGGCTTCACTAGAGGGGGTGAATAGTGATTTAATAAAAATATTTGCAATATTAAAGTTTATTTAACAAATTTTAAGTTTTTAAGTAAATGACATGTAAGTTGAGGAATTTGGATACTAAACTAAAGCATACAAAGAAAGGGATAAGAGACAATGATATGCACAAGTAAATTTATAGTGGTTCAGCCTCCTCGGCTTAGTCCACTCCTTGAGAACCCCTCAAGAATTTCACTAACCTGATCTTGTTCCAAGCCAAAATCGTACCGTACACTCTTGACGAATCCTCGCCAAGCTCCGCAAAAATCGTAGCTTCCTTCTCCCAATCCGGAGAAGAACTCACTCAATAAGGATGAAGATTACAACTCTTTTATAGTCTTCAAAATACTTTCAGGCTACGTGGATGAATGGAAATGGAGCACTCTTACCTTGGAAGTTTATCTAATGAAATTGGAGTGGAATGCTTGGAAACTTGAGCAGTTTGAAGCTCTATATGGGATAGGAAGTATTCGTTCTTCATAGGTGAAGAATGGAGGCCTATTTATAGGAAAACATGGGTATAAGAATGTGTCTAACATCTCTCTAACGTTCAACAACTGCTACTGATTCAGTATGCCGAAATCAAAACAGTAGACCGAAATGTGCAATGATCGAGCATTTCGGTACACCGAAAATAATTCGGTATGTCGAAAACCTCTGATTCGGTATGTCGGCAAATTTTGGTATGCCGTTCTGGATTTCTTTTCTGATTTTTCTAATCTACATATATTTTGGTATACCGAGGAAATTCGATATTTCGAAAATGCCCTTAGTCCTATAATGAATGTTTTTCAATGATTGGTTGGTTTTGAGGCTAAGGTAATTTTCCTTTGGCTCTATGTGGATATTTGGGAGTTTATTATAAGTTCCTAGTTACACAAATAAATAGAAAATTACATCAAAATAACTACAAATATTATTTAATTTTTCTTCTCCTTTTCCTTCATCTTGAATTCTTCTTGATGGCACGTAGGTCTCTGTCTTCTTCAAATGTCTTCCTTTTTATGCTTGAATCTTCTAAATTCTTCAATGGTCTTCTTTGCATATATGAACTATGAAATATTCTCATAAAGCACATTAGTCTTTTGTTATCATCAAAATCAAGATATGGCTAATAAAACCAACAATCTCTCCCGTTTTGATGATGACAAAACTACAAATATTTCAAGGTAAAAACAACATATTAACTTTTCTTAGTACTCTCCCCCTTTTTGTCATTAGCAAAAAATATCATAAAAATTTAGCTCTCTCTCCCTACTTATTTAACCTTGCATAAAGATGTGTCAATATACTCCCCCTTTTTGTCAATTCTTAAAGATTTTTATGATAAAGCTCAAGCCTTTATCGTCTTTATTTCCTCTTATTCTAATTTTCTTCCCCTTTTTCAACAAAAATGTTATGCAATGAAGACATCTAAAGAATCATATAAGGTCATCAAAATCAATTTAAAAATTATTCACTTATCCTCAAAGTTCTTATGACAAGATATTCAATAATCATCAAGATCATGAGCAATTTTTAAGTATTGTCAATTGTTAGATACCAATTTTTTGAAATTTATACCAAATGTAAAAAAATATGATTTATACCAATTTTATAAGATATCAAGTTTATCATTTAAATTTAATATTAAGCATATGATTTAACTTATGCTCCCCCTAAAAGAAATTATATTCATATATCACAAGTGTGTCATTGTGATTTTTGACATTTGTTTTCATTAAGGTCATTTCAAAAAAAATATTCAGGGAACCATAAAAATTAACTTTTAGTGGATACCAAATTGTTGAATTCAATTGTTAATTTTTTTTTTTTAAGAAGATACCAATTATTGAAATTTATACCAATTGTTAAAATTTATGAATTAATTAAACTCCCCCTATCAACAAGCATGGATGATAACATATTTTAAGTAAAGCTCCCCCTTGATCCAAGCATGGGTAAAAACAATCCATATTCAACAAGTATAGCAAAAAGATGAATCATTTAAAGCATTTGCACACTTTAAACACTAATCTCAATATCACTATGAGTATATGATTTTTCTTATTTTCATCATGAGCAAAAAAAATATGACAATGTATAACATGATCAAAATGAGATATTATAAGTTATGTTAATCAAGTCCATTTATGCATATATTTATGGTTTAAAGATCCAAATGAATGGTCAAGATATTGTAATATTCAATGTAAGAACAAACCATGGTTTGAATTTTTTTTTTAAAAATCATTAATTAAAATTGACAAAATTTATCTATCAGAACAATCAGTCGACCAGTATATTTCGGTAGACCGAAACAATAAAAATCGGTTAACCGTTTAAAAAATGATATACCGAATCCGGGAATATTTCTGAATACATTTTTTTAATTAAATGTCATATAAAATCACTATGCAATTATTTCCAAATGATTTTAGCTAACCAATATTATTCAATGAAAAACTTTATAAACACTTAACCATGCTTTTGAATGGGATTTATCAATATTTTTCAATTAAGTATAGTCCCATGTCCCTTTTGTTCCTTGAAGAGGTCAAGTACCTCCATTAAGGATGGATTTTGGTACCCACTTTATTTTAGGTACAAAATTTATTTTGGGGATCATATCAATATTCTTTCTGGGTATCCATTTTCCTTTCTTAGTGACAAATTCATATTTATTATTTTTAGCTCTAATAAATCCATTTTCATATAGGTACCCTTTTTATTCACATTTCCATATTTAAATTTTCTTGATTCAAAGTCTTCTTACTAATTGTAAGCTTACTCACATCATTAAGCAAGCTTTCACTTTTGTTTTCAATGATACAAAGTTATTTTCCAAATTATTAATTTTTCCTTTCATGATATTCAATTCATTTTTCAAGACATCATTTTCTTTCTCAAAAGTTTTATTCTTATTTCTTAATTCTTCATTTTCAATTGAAAACATTTCCTTTTCTAACTTTTCATTAATGAAACTTTTATTTAAGCTTTTGTATTTAGCATTCAAGGATGTATGTTTTGTATAAAGTTCATTGTATGCAATAAGTAATTCATTTATAGAAAAATCTTCAATATTATCTAAAGATGAAATTTCAGTAGATGTAGCCATAAAACATGAGTGAACTACTTCACCATAAGAATCTTCATCAGTAGAAGAGTCACTATCATCCCAAGTGGCTTGGAAGGCTTTCTTTTTCTTAATTTTACTTTTTTTGTTCTTCTTTTGAGTTTCATTTTTCTTTAAAAAATTCTTGAAATTATGAGTTATAAGAGCAAGATCTTCCTCATCCGAATCATCTGATTCGATAGAAGCGTTAAGTGCAATTCTTTTCTTTTCTAGAATATTTTCTAATTCCTTTTGTTTCAATTGAACTTCATATGAAGTAAAGTTTCCTATAAGATCTTCAAGGGAATATGAGGATAAGTCTTTAGCTTCTTCTATGGCTGTGGTTTTCTTTTCTCAATCTAGAGTTAGAGATCTTAGAATCTTTTTAACTAATTCACTTTGAGAATAACATTTTCCAAGGGATTGCAAATTATTAGTTATTTCAATAAATCTAGTAAACATATCACTAATAGATTCATTTAGTTGCATTTTAAACATTTCATATTTATGTACAAGCATATTTATTTTTGTTTCCTTCACTTGATTTGTTCCTTCATGAGTGACTTCTAAAACATGTCAAGCTTCATGAGAAATGCTAAAATTAGAAATAAGATTGAATTGATCTTGACTAATAGCACAAAATAATGAGTTTAACCCCTTAGCATCCAATGTGGCTATATTTTTCTCCTTTTCATTCCATTCCTTATAGTTCTTTTTACTAAGTGTATATCCATTTATGACAATGTCCCATAAATCAAGATTTATAGATTTTAAGTAAATATTCATCCTAAATTTCCAATAATTATAATTATTTCCATCAAAAAATGATAGTCTACTAATGCTTTGACCCTCTACAATATTTTTGTTAAAAGAACTAGAAGCCATATCTAGAAGATGGTTAAATCTTTATCATAGATTAACAAGGCTCTGATACCAATTGTTAGGATTTTTAGGCTTCACTAGAAAGGGTGAATAATGATTTAATAAAAATATTTGCAATATTGAAGTTTATTTAACAAATTTTAAGTTTTTAAGTAAATGACATGTAAGTTGAGTAATTTGGATACTAAACTAAAGCATACAAAGAAAGGGATAAGAGACAATGATATGCACAAGTAAATTTATAGTAGTTTAGCGTCCTCAGCTTAGTCTACTCCTCGAGAACCCCTCGAGAATTTCACTAACCTGATATTGTTCCAGACCAAGATCGTGTCCTACACTCTTAACGAATCCTCGCCAAGCACCACAAAAACCGCGGCTTCCTTCTCCCAATCCGGAGAAGAACTCACTCAATAAGGATGAAGATTACAACTCTTTTATAGTCTCCCAAATACTTTCAGGCTACGTGGATGGATGGAAATGGAGCACTCTTACCTTGGAAGTTTTTCTAATGAAATTGGAGTGGAATGCTTGGAAACTTGAGTAACTTGAAGCTCTATATGAGGTAGTAAGTATTCGTTCTTCATAGGTGAAGAATGGGGGCCTATTCATAGGAAAACATGGGTGTAGACACCCCGATTTTGAGGTGGTTCATAGATGAGCTTTTCAATGTTGCTTTGGATGTGGCTAACCCAACCACCTTTTGAATCCCATTAGATAAGCCAACCACAAGCCCATAGCAGGCCCGCAGCCCAATTAGAAATCCAGACAAGTAAGGGAGAGCACCTAGCTGGAGCACCAATGTGGAGCACCTGTTTGAAGCATCGAGCAGGAGCACTACAGTGGCACACCTAGCTGGAGCACTAGGTTGGCACACCTACCTGGCGCACCTACCTGGCGCACCAAGCTGGCGCGCAACCATTTCTCAGACTGCTGGCTGCTAGCTTTCCACCTCCCATGGCTATTACCTCCACCAACGAATATGCCTTGGAATCTTCCCAGGCTCTTCGTTTACGAGGCTCCTTGCATCCTCTAGGAGTTACCCTTAGGGAATCCTATATAAGGACCCCTATAGGCAACCATTAGAAGAGGTTAGAAACCTTGATTTCAGCAATCCTAATCTGAGCAAACATCTTGGGCAAGCCATATACTCTCTCCAGGAGCCTATTCTCGTTTTCTGGAGTATTCCCTTGCATTCCAAGGCATCCTCGGCCCTTCCAAAGCAACAGGGATCCCTCTATCTTTGATATTTCTAGAAGGAACATCTTGGGAGGTAGGTCTTCTCTTTTCCTTCTTCTTTAATTTCAGCTCTTGCACCAAGCTAAAACATGCCATGCATTCACATATAACCTGATTTTGATTGTTGTCTGCATAAGAGTTTTATGATGAGATTGCTTGTTTCCTGTGCAAGATATTCAACATATAAATCTGCATGATAAAAAAATCTGCACCTTGTAGTTCTCATGAGTTGCTTTTCTTTTTTTTCTTTTTTTCTTACATGAGAAATCCTAGTTCATATGCATGTATGCTAGGAAAGATGCAGTAGATATGTTCTTTATGTATCCATCATGCATATGTTTTGTTCAGATTGTTTTCTCATTTCCTATTTTTTAGAATCCCATGCAAGCATATGTAGCCCATAAACCCATGATTTAACGTGATTTGGAATCAAAAGATAAAGACATACATTTGATAAGGTGATATCATGTTTTAGTCTTTCATCCTCTGCATAAACTGATTTGGGTTAAAGAATAGTCATTCATCTCTGAATCTGGACCAGATTCTGGATCAGACTGCAATCTGATTTAGCCATTCTGGGGAGCACCATTCTGGAGTACTAGAGTGGCACACCAACCCGGAGCACCACTCTGGCGCACCATTCAGGCGCACTAGACTGGTCAGAGAGCAAAACACTCACTTTTGCATCCCTGAATGCATAGTTCTCGATGACTTTGAGTCTGATCCTTTTGCCATTGGTTCTCAGATATTCCATGGTTTTGCATGCATGTTTTCAGCCCTAAATAACAATTGTTTCCTAGTTATTTTCCCCTTTGAATGTTCAGTCCATGGCTAAAATCTGGTAGGCTGTTTGCCTCTACTCCAATATGGAGAACCTTGTGCATCAGTCGATGATCCAGAGATATGTCTGAACTTTCTTGCATACATCTTAGCATGAATAGGTTGGAATCTTGTGTAAGGCTACTAGCCCTTGAGCACAAGGTCCACAAGTCATTACACTTGCATTTCTTTCACTTTTAAAGCATATTTTTCAAGTTTTGTAAAGGGTTTTACATGGCATGGTTTACTGGAATGCATTCATATGCATGGCTTTCTGGTATTTTCCTTGGCACATCTTTCTGGCCCACACAGGAGCACATAGGTGGCGCACCCGACTGGAGCACCATTCTGGCGCACCTAACAGGCACAGCAGCCTGTTTTCAGTAGCACACAACAAGTTTTCGCATGGTTTTTAGCAAGATTTCTAGCTTCGATTTGCTTTCAGTTTTCTCTGGCTTTCTTCCTTGATATATCAGGAGGCCATAGCTCTGTTTTTAGCCCTTTTCATGCATGATAAACTGCATTTGGCATATAGCAAAGCAAGGATGAAAATTCGCTCAAAATACTAGATTCTTGATCTTATTTATGCAATATCTTTGCATCGACACTTGACCCGATATATGAGCAATATCTTTGAGCACTAGGACACACCCTGCACATCATGCACCCTTATTTAGCATAAGACACCAAGCATGGCATGGCATATCGCCCTTGGGCGTACAGCGAAGGCTGAAAAGTTGACATTTCATAAGCAAATGAGAAACCTATAGAAGGCTGATTTATCGGGCGCACGATGGTGCCTAATACCTTCCTCGTGCGTAACAGGGATCCTTACCCATTTTCTGGTTTATGACCTGCTTTTCCATTACATGATTTGCATGTTTTTATGGTTTTCCTTGTCTTCCAGTTTAATAGACTAGGTGGCGACTCCTGCATTTGCATTTTTATTTTTATTATTTTTGTCGTGACTTTGCCGTCCCTCGTGTATTTTGGCCTATCGCGCCGAAGTCCTCGAGGCTGTCACTGGCATGGTTACAGGAACTGGCGACTCCGTTGGGGATAACCAAATCCCGACTTTGTTTTGGTTTCTCCTTTGCTTCGACTTCTCTCCTTGCTTGCCTTTTCCATGCCTTGCATTGGTTATCCTTTGAAGTGGTGTCTTTTTGCATGCATGCCTTTGTAATGTTGTTCTTTCCTTTTACACTTCTGCCATGTCATCACTATTGCACATGTTTTGCACCTACTTTTGCATGATAATCCATGGCTAATTTGTATGTTTATTTCCCTTCTTGTATATGCCATGCCTAGGAGAATTAGAGACATGTCTGCTTCCCCATTTGGTTAATGAAAACATAAAATCCAAAAGCAATCAATCATAAGGCAAACTAGTGACAAATTGCAAATTTTCCCCACGATTTAATAAGCTTGCAAGTAAAAGACTCAAAGCATACTTTGCATACATCATATAGGGCATGCATCTTCTCCTCTCCTAGGATCGCCTATACAGTCTACGAAGGACATTTTTCGATGGCTCATCCTATGGCTTTGGCATGGGATGAAAAATCGGGTTTGTCCCCCCTTGTCTGGGGTCTTGTCGGTGTAGTAGAGGGTACAGCCTACTGCTTTGGCAGAGGACGAGGCCCCGAAAGCACCACCCGTTCACTGCCTAGGCTATGGCCAGGATTTAGAACGGGGACCTTACTTTTTCTAAACTCGAGTCGGAGACCTATTCACCCTTATGTGAACCTGGAGTAGATAGCTCAATAGGACATCTCTAGATTGTGAGAGAGTGCATACTAGGGGCATTCATTTTCATCTCATACCACCATAATAATTGCATCTTTTCTAACTTGTTTGTTTATGTGCATAGGATTTCTGGTCTGTGAGTTTCCTTAGCCTGAGCTCAAGATCTTTCCTTTCGCGGACTCTGTTTGCGATCCTATTTTCGACCGCGTCTTCTGAGTTATCCGTCACTTCCAACGATAGCTCGTCCTAGGATCCGTTCTGTCCTTCCCAGCCGCAGTCCGATCCTTACTCGCTCGCGATCCACGATGGCCCAGCATGCCAGCGAGTCTCTTTCTCCTGCTGTCTAGGGGGAGGTCCCTGTCTCGGGATACTCTTCCTTTGTGCCTGTTCTAGTCATCACTGCTGCCTCCACTTTTGCCTTAGCTTTTGGAGGACCTTCACCACCACAATTCTGTGTCGCTCGGGCAACCGTGCCTTCGGGACCACCTGTCTTGTCTTCTCCTGCTGTTGGGGCTACAACAGTTGAGTCTTTCTCTCCCCAGGGCTATGTGTTTACTACCCCTCCTCCCACTACGGCTGTTTTAGTAGTAGCCACTCCCTAGTTCGGTCAACTGGGATCTCAACCTCTTATTTCACCCCCGGTCATGCCTCCTTCTTTTGGAGCCACTAGTGACGATCCCGTTACCGCGCAGCTGCAACAAATGTCGGCCCTCGCCCAGCAGTTGCAAGGATTGGCAATGGTGCTCTAGCCCTTCTCAGCTTTGTCCTTCCCGGCTCCCGAGTTGCCTGCGTAACCGGCTTTAGGACCAAAGTTTGCACCCACTACACCCCCCCAGCCATCGCCATCCCTTGTCTCTCCAGCAATAGGGATGTCGACAATACCTTATGTTACACCTGCACAGCACCCACCCCAGCATGCATCCCTCCTATCTGGTGGCCAGCCTCCTAGGTTGGCGGGAGCACAGCCCTCCGTGAGCATTGTACCGGAGACCATCCTGGTCCAACAGCTCTTACTCCCACACTCTGCACCACTTGTTGCACCACCCATTCCATTATCATCTCCTTTTTACCACACACAAGGTTCATCCTTTGTCCCCTAGCACACTGCACCTATGCACAGGTACACTGGCCATCCTACCGTGGCGCCAGACGGCGAAATGGTGGATCCAGAGGAGCCCTTAGGGGCGACCCATACAGTGTACGTGGCACCCGCCTCTCCTACGCAATCCACAGCTGCAGTAGCTCCGGATGCTCTCCTCGCCAGAGTAAACGACCTGGAGCGCACTCTCCGACAAGTGTAGGGTGGGGACCGCTAGTCCTACCAATTCCGGGACCTCTATTATTTCCCAGAGGAGACACTCCCCCCGAATTTTTATATTCTGGAATTTGAAAAATACAATGGTAGGGGCTGCCCAATTGCCCACCTTAAAGCCTATTACGGAGACCTCGCCCAGCTTCAAGCCGACGAAAGGTTGTTAATCTGCCTGTTCCAAAAGAGTCTTACAGAGCCCGTGTTGAAGTGATTCACTTCCCTCAACATGGCCACCATCAGGACTTGGGACGACCTTACACAGGCGTTCCTGGAGCAATATTCCTTCAACCTCGACTTAGTCCCCAAGTGGGAGGACTTAGTCGCTCTCAAGCAGAGACCCCAAGAGACGTTTGGGGAGTATCTTGGACGTTGGCGCTCCTTGGCTTCACAAGTCAAGGATAGACCCTCTGACGAGGAGTCTATCGAGATTATCATCCGAGGAGCACAGCCAGTAGTCAGGGCTCTGCTTAGCATCCAACCTGTCACCACCTTCTCGGCACTGCTTCGGGTGGGTGCCCGTGTTGAGAGCTCACTGCGCGGCAGCCGTTTTCCAGCACTCTCTGCATTTGCCAAGCAGGCCACTGCCTCACATAGTGGCCCTAGCAGCAGCAACAACAACAACAACAACACCAATCCACCCAGGAGGCGGGATCCCTCCAAAAATATTGTTTCTTATATCAGATCCCCTGCTGCTCCGGCAAATGTCCGCCCGCCCCCGCAACGCCAAGTAGTTTATGCACCCACGCTTACACCTAGAGCACAGCATGCGTCACACATTACCCCCACTGCCACACTGGTATACCCTAACCCACCGGCCAGGACGCGCCCACCGTTGGCACATCCACAGCCGAAGCGACAACGCCGTGACAGGCGCCACTATACCCCTTTAGTGGAGCCTTTGAGCATGGTATTTCCCAAAGCTGCATCCCTGCTAAGGCTGCCTGAGGTGCGCCCTCCGCCTAATCCGCTACCAACCTGGTACAACGCCGATGCGTTCTGTAATTTTCATCGAGTGGCCGGCCACTCCACGGATAATTGTTTGACACTCAGGGACGCTGTCTAGGATTTGATTGACCAGAAGGTCATTGTGATTAATACCCAGGCAGTCGGCCCAGCACACACGCCAGTGGCCACCCCAGCACAGCCAGCACACCCCAGCATTGTCAGTCAACCCTTTCCACAGCATTCATCTCCGGGTGCGCCAGGTTCCTTGGGAGTCAATTTTGTTTCTTCTGCTTCTTTCTCTTGTTCTCCTTCTGAATCTGTCTCTTCCCCTATCCGCCCAACTGACTTGATTCATCTTGAGTCGTCCCCTATTCCCCACCAGTTGTATCGATCTTTCCTCGATAATTCCGAGGAATCTATTTTTGTGATATGTCCTGTCGTCGAGCCGGAATACTCTGAGGTGCCACCTGTAGTATATCCTTAGCCACCAACTCCAGTCTACTTAGCAGCCTAGCCCCAAACTAGGCCAAGCCAGCCAGCACACCCTCAGGCTCACCGATACCCTCATCAATACTCCCAGCATCCTCAGGTTTACACCCCTGCTCGCCTATATCCTTCAACTACATTAGTACAATTAACAACCCGTCCCCCGGTTGTTGTTACTCTGACCCATGACACGCATCGTGTTCCTTACAATTATGCCACAGGGATGTGTGTAGAAGTGACACGATCGGGCAGAGTATACAAACCCCCAATAGCTAGACCTAACCCCTCAATCTTAACCCCTAACCAGTTACAAGCCCAGCCATCTAGGTCACCAGCACTTGTAGTAGTAGCCCCTGCCCAATTCCAAGCACATTCTCCTCAACCACCTATGCCTAGAACAGCACCATCCAATCCTACCACTAGCAGCCAACCTTCAGCTAACATCACTACCCAGCTTAAGAAGGTTAAAGCCGACATTTCCATTTGGAACCTAATCCATACATCGGCTGAGCATAGAGAAGCTTTCCTTAGAGTTTTTCAGGCAGCCCGTGTATCCCAAACCATAGAGCCTGCTACCCTAGAAAGCATGGTAGGAATGATAGCGACACCTCAGGTTATCTCCTTCTCTAGCCTAGAGTTACCTCCCTTTGGCACAAATCATAATTCTCCCTTGTTCATCACTACGCAATATCAAAGCTTCTGCATCCCTCTCACATTGGTGGATAATGGAGCAGGCCTAAATGTCTGCCCCTTACGCACAGCAAGTGCAATCGGATTCAAGTCCGAGGACATTACACCAGCTGTGGAAGGGATGACAGCTTTCGATAATACGCATCATGATGCACTTGGAGTCCTGATCATTCCCTTGACTATGGGCCCTGCTGGCTTCGACGTAGAGTTCTACGTCATAGATATCAAACCCTCTTTCAATCTGTTGCTTGGACGCCCTTGGCTTCACAAGCATCAAATCATTCCTTCAACCCTACATCGTATGATTAAGTTCTGCTGGGATGACAATATCGTTGTTGTCCTGGCAGAAGACATGGAGAAGGTTGAATCTGTCTCTGCTCTAGCCCCTTAGACCATTCACTTCGAGCCTAAGCCTTCTGATGTCCTTTATCGGGTTAACCAGTTTGAGCTGGTTAATTTCATTCCACCCTTAGAGCTTGCCGGCCATTTGGCCACTTCTGGCAACCCCCGTTTGATGGTTGACAACCTGTGTCGCAAATGGGGATATGAGAAAGGATCACCTCTGAAGGTTTATGGCCAAGGAATCACCGAGCCGATCGAGGCCGAAGAATGGATTGAGCGAGACGGTTTGGGATATGAGCAATGCTGCCAGAGGAAGAGATCGCAACGCCATGGTAAGTCTTCCAAGATGATTATTCCACGAGATTTATCCAACTTTATTAGCGCAGGCATTATGGATCCGAACCACAGTTCATATGCAGTGTCAGCACCATCAGCTTGGGTCTGCCTAGAGGATTCATATCAGGACAGCAGCCAGCTAGAGTAGCAAGGTACAGAACAAGAGATCATGCAGACAGAGCAGTCAGCAGTCCAGATAGTGGCCCAAGAAATAGACTCGGATGATGACATCAGGGATTTGGATCTCTTGTTTCAGGAGCAGCTGGATGTGCTTGCAGAAGACATAACAGAGCATGATCGCAGGAGGAAAGGCAAAGCGATTGCCACGGCAGCACCAACAGAAGCACCAATACCACCCCAGGACCAAGTTTCAGTTATGGTCCTGCACGAGACAGACAGAAGGGATGCTAGATCATTGGAGTTAATCTCCTGTCAGCTGGGAGGCGGGTCTAGCTGGTATTGGCAGTATAAGCCTCACCTAGAGGGTGAGAATCAAATCCTTGAAACAAGCATGAGAAGGACATGCGGCAGTAGTCTCACCAATCTACAGCAAAGCAGTCGCCAGCAAGCAGAATTTTGTACAACTAATAGAAAAAGAGAAAATACCAAAAAAAATCAGAAAATCAAAATCCAAAAACAAAAATAAGTCAACATCAGAGACAGGGGCTCCCGATTCCTCGGATCATCCAAACAGGGAGGCAGAAGAAGTAGCGCAATGCCGATACAAGAGCATGAAGGTCACTGTGACAGTCCTTAGACACCATCAGGGCGCAGAATCAGAAGAGGTCTTCTCCGTTGACATAACAAACCCGGCATTTGAAAAAGAAATTTTGTTTGAACTAATTGCTAATGAAGAAGAGGATGAGGTCCATGGAGCAGATTATGAAGATGAGCCATCACAAATCCCCTTTTATGATAATGATCCAGAAGGCCCGAACCTTCATGTAGAGGAAGAAACAGAGCTAATCAATATCGGCACCGCGGAAGAAATTAAAGAAACACGCATCAGTGCCAATTTATCACCACAAGCAAAGGCAGAGTTTATAACTTTCCTGAAGGAATATGTGGATGTTTTTGCATGGAGCTATGATGACATGGTGGGACTAGATATTGAAGTGGTAGTTCATACATTGCCGCTAATACCAAATTCAAAGCCAGTCAAGCAAAAGCTCCGTAAATGGCGCCCCCAGTGGCTTTTAAAGCTTATAGAGGAGATTATGAATCAGCACAAAGTCAACTTTCTCAAAGTTGTGTTGTATCCTGAATGGCTCGCAAATGTGGTGCCAGTGCCGAAAAAGGATGGACGGGTTCGCATGTGCATCAATTATCGAGATCTTAACAAAGCAACCCCAAAGATGATTTCCCGCTCCCTCACATTGACATTTTGGTAGACAACACTGCAGGACATAAGATGTTGTCTTTTATGGATGGGTTTTCCGAATACAACCAGATCAGAATGGCTGAATAAGATATGGAGAAGACATCTTTCATCACTCCATGGGGAGTCTTCTGTTATAGAGTGATGCCATTTAGGTTGAAAAATGCAGGTGCAACATACCAAAGAGCCATGACAGCTTTATTCCACGATCTTATGCATCAAGAGGTTGAAGTATATGTGGATGATATGATTGCTAAATCTAAAGAGCCCGAGGACCATCTCTCCTACTTGAGAAGGTTGTTTGAGCGCCTACGAAAGTACAAGCTCTGTTTGAACCCCAACAAATGTGTATTTGGGGTATCCTCTGGAAAGTTACTAGGTTATATCATCAGTCAGAGGGGAATTGAAGTGGACCCTCACAAAGCCAGAATCATTGTTGACATGCCTTTCCCAACCACCGAAAAAGAGATTCGTGGTTTATTAGGCCGGCTATAATATATTAGCCGGTTCATTGCACAGCTTACGCCTATATGTGAACCCATATTCAAGCTACTGAGGAAAAACGCCCAGACTTGCTAGAATGATGAATGTCAAGCGGCCTTTGATAAAATCAAGCAGCTTCTGGTAAAGCCCCCAGTTTTAGTTCCCCCCATGCCAGGACACCCTCTGCTACTATATCTCTCCACAACACAACATTCTATGGGCACAGTTCTGGGTCAGCATGATGAATCTAGGCGCATAGAGAAGGCTATCTACTACCTCAACAAAAAGTTCAATGACTGCGAGGTTAAATACAGCCCAATAGAGAAAGTCTGTTTATCTCTGGTGTGGGCCACGCAGCGCCTCCGGCATTATATGATGGCATATCCAGTATTGTTGTTGTGTCGGCATGATCCTATCAAATATCTGTTCCAGAAACCAGCTTTGGTGGGTAGATGTGTCAAATGGCAGGTGATGTTATCCCAATATGATATCACTTTTGTCACACAGAAATCCATGAAGGGACAAGCCATGGCAGACCACTTGGCTGACTTACCTTTGCCAGAATATCAGCCGTTGCAAACCCAGTTCCCAGATGAAGATATATTATTTGCAATGGGCGAGGGGGAGCTGGAAGGACCTCAGAATGAGCATCAGTGGTGTCTGTACTTCGATGGTGTAGTCAATAAACGAGGAAGAGGCATCGGTGCAGTTCTAGCAATGCCACAAACAATAACTTATTCCCTTTGCGAGGAAGCTGACTTTCGAATGCACCAATAACGAAGCTGAATATGAGGCCTGCATTTTAGGTTTACAAGTAGCAAGGGACCAAGGCGCCCTAGAACTCCACGTGTTTGGCAACGCAATGCTGGTGATTTCGCAAGTCAATGGCGGCTGAAAGACAAAAGACTAGAAGCTCGTACTATATCATGCTGAAATTGACTGAAGAATTTGAAGATGTCAAATTTTCTTTCATGAAGCGAGCCAAGAATGCATATGCAGACGCTTTGGCAACTCTGGCATCATGGTTATCACTCCTAGAAGCATGGGCTATAAACATTTCAGTCACATGCATTGAACAACCAGCACATTGTATGCATATCCAAGAGGCGCCATCATCAGCTGAATTGCCTTGGTATAGTGATATTAAAGCTTTTCTGGAGTCTGGCAGCTTCCCACCAAGTATTTCTGCTTCAGATAAGATGACCTTGACACGGTTAGCATCTAAATATGTGCTTGGGGCCAGGCAGCTATATAGAAGGTCTTATAACCAGATGCTTCTCAGGTGTGTAGATAAAAAGGAGGCGGATATGCTAATGTTGAAAGTCCACGCAGGCAACTGCGGCCCACATATGAATAGGGTTCTTTTAGCCAAGAAAATTATGTTGCAAGGGTATTTTTGGTCCACTATGGAAACGGACTGCTGCCAGTTTGTCAGAAGATGCCATAACTGCCAGATACACAGCAATTTTATACATGCTCCCCCGCAACAATTACATAGCATGTCATCGCCTTGGCCATTTTCTACTTGGGGAATTGATGTTATCGGGGCCATTCATCCTGCTGCATCCAATGGGCACCGTTACATCTTGGTAGCCTTCAATTATTTCACAAAATGGGTCAAGGTGGCATCATACAAAACAGTCACAGCAGCCATTACAGAAAAGTTTATTAAGAGTAACATTGTCGCCAGATATGGGGTTCCATTTGCTATCATTTCAGGCAATAGAACTAATTTCATAGCAAAGAGAGTTGAGGATCTCCTCCAGAGTTGCAAGATCAGGCATCACAGATCCTCCCCCTATCGACCACAGATGAATGGGGCAGTAGAGTCAACTAATAAGAATTTGGTGAAAATCTTGAAGAAGATGGCTGAGACTCATAAAGATTGGCATGAGAAGCTGCCTTATGCATTATGGGCCTACAGGACCTCCATCCGGACATCAACAGGAGCAACACCTTACTCTTTGGTGTATGGCATGGAGGCGGTCCTTCCCTTTGAAGTCGAGATTCCATTGTTAAGGATCTTGAAGGAGGCAGAATTAGAAGAGGCGGAGTGGATACAAGATCGCTGTGTTCAGCTAGATTTAATTGATGAACACAGATTACAAGCTCTGCATCATGCCCAATGCTACCAGAAAAGAGTGGCTCGAGCTTATTAGAAGAAAGTCTATGCTAGAAGCTTTGAACCAGGAGACTTGGTTTTGCGTGCCATTCATTTGCCCGATGCACGGGGAAAATTTAGGCCTAACTGACGCAAACCTTTTGTCGTTAAGGAGGCCCTGTCAGGGGGTGCAATCATTCTTGAAGGCATGGACCATAGAGAGCAGTCAGAGCCTGTCAATGCCTCCTACCTAAAGAAGTACTATTAGTGACTCCTAGTCAATTCTTAGCCTTGCACCGTTAGCCTTGCACCGTGAGCCATGCATTTTCATGTTTCTACTTTTCGCCTACTAATATTTTATTGCATCCTAGCATAACAGGAATAATCTTCTGCACCTTTTCTTTTGCATAACATCATCATTGCCCAATGAGGAAAATCGGAGGCCTGCCTGCGTAAGACATGTCCAATCCTTCTCCTATGTTACTACCCTAGAAACTTAGGAGGTGAGGAAGAGATTTCAGTAGAATGGACAGAATGTGCAAATTCCTAGGGGACATATATCTCCAGAGGGAGTAAAAAATGATAGGCCTAGAGAGAGTGCGAGCAAAAAAAGAAGCAACATAGACTTTGGAGCATAAAAGAAATAAGAAGATAGAAGTTGCAGATAGAAGTCGGCTCCACTGAGAGAGGCATGTAGGACAACCCCATCCCTATCCCATAACTTGGAGAGGAGTTGAAGCATACACCTACCAAGACCCCAGGTTCAAAAGGACTAGCCACCCCTTTTATATCAGACAGAAAGAGCAACCACCCCTCAGCCTAAGTGTTTATTACCTCCATGCCGGGATAGGGTAAATTAACATGCCTTTGAGGGAGGAAAAGAAATATGAATTCTTAAAAGAGCAGATGTAGGACCCCAAGAATTTGGCATGAAGTTCATAATATCTGAAGGAGAGCCACAAATAAACCTAAGTGTCTAGGTTAGTGCCACATGAGTTGAGGACAGTGTCACCTCTTACAACAGGCAAAACAGGCTCTCTTGGCGCTGAGGGCACCAATATTAATTAATCCTCTCTCTACATTGCATTTTTTACACAACATTTAGCATGTTAAGTCAAGCATATTTTGAATCACTTTGCAAGGCGTTTGGCCGTATTCTGACCAGGGGCATGCTAGCTGCCTTTTGAGTCATAATATGGGCAAAAATGCGTTTGACCAGGGGCATGATAGTCACTTCTTTAATTGGAAGAATCTATGACCAGGGGCATGCCAATTAATATTGAAAGCTTTTGTTAGAAACAAATACAAGCAAGTCAAGATGACATAAGTGCAAGCAATCTTTATTATGGTCCATCACTAATACAGACATTGCTAGTCAACCCTGGGCTTCTTTGAGCTGCTAGCCCCTGTGAAATGAGTGCCACTGGGCGGAATCTCGCTTATGGGCCATGTCTCCCTTATTTCAGCTTCATATTCCACTGTGCAACCGGAGCCCTCGGTAATGGCAAGATCAGAAGACTTGATGCCAGCACGCGTCTTATGGGCCAATTCTGAGATTGTTGCATTAGAGCCGACAATATACCACTTATACCGGTCAGGACAGGGACTTTGCTCAATAGAATCCTGGTAGAAGCCAAACTGGCGAAGGACTCGGACAGGGTGATACTCCACGCCTCCCGTAAACCCAGGAAGAACCATGAGCCGCATATCCCTGGCATTGAAAAAGGCAGTAAAGGTTCTCGACGCCGAGAATATAATGCACCATGTTACTGAATCCTCAGCAAGATTCCGCAGTTTGTTGCACATCTCATGCACACCTGGAAGTGTCCTCAAATGGTGAGTGCGGCTATAAGCTTCAAAGGCAAAAGGTCGAGGGTGTAGAATCTTCACTCCCATATGAGCGGCAAACCAAACCTGGCAAAATAGCGTTTAGTTAAAAAAGGAGCACAGCAGAGTATTTAAGCAAATGGTTCGTTTACCTGAACCAAGGCACCACATCCATGGAAATGGCGGGAGCGCTTCAATGCCCGATCCAAACCGACATAGGTTTCTGCGAGGAGAATAGGAGCCAGATCAATCTGGCGAACAACTATCGCCCAGGCTATTTCTGCCACCTCGATTGCCACAGTCATCCAGCCATGGCTAAAGATAAGCTCCCCGAGAAAGCGCAGCACAAAGCTATGAAGCCACAAGATGCCTAAAGAAGAGCGGGCATTGATAATTGCATCAAAATAATCCAGGCGCACCATAGTAGTTGATCCATCCCAGAAAATAAGTCTCTCTTCGCAAACACTTCTGGCCACGCCCGTAAGTCGGCTCACAACAGGAACATAGTTGTCATGACAGGTAAAGATAGGAGGGGACATGAATGGCGATAGGCCACAGATCCGTCTGACCTCCTCCAAAGTCAGAGTCATTTCTATCTGCCCGAAGTGGAAAACATGCAAGGCCGGTTTCTAGAATCGATCCACCGCACATAACAGATGCCAGTTAACCTCCACTTTAGCTATACTTAAAAGTGAGGAGGATATGCCCCAGATCTGTAGTTGTTCACGGTCAGCAGCTGTCAAAGCGTCAATCCAACTGTGTAGAGCATCTGAGCAATGTTTTGGTGTCACCATGGTAGGATAACTCTACAGACACAGATTCGGGCCAGATATGGTAGTAAAAAAGGCAGAACTTGACATAAATGTGGGGCAAGCATCACAATCCAGCAGAATATAATACAAAAAGCATATGCAGAATCAGGAGGCATGTTCAAGATATTTTGTTATAGAACCGGGATAATATTACAAAATGCAAAATCTGCAGCAAAGCACAGAGAGGCCAATGGGAAAACAGCAGAAAACACATATACAGAAGAACATACCATTGTGATGCGCAGCTGGTGCTCAAAAAAGATCAAGAAGAGAGCTAGAAGCAAGGATCCAATGCTGTTTTTTCAGAAAAGACGGCGGCACATCTCGCTAATGCGAGATTATATAGGGAAGATGAAAGGGGGGTCAGCAAAAAAAGAAAGTAAACCCGCCATTTTTGGAGGCGCACATAGGTGGCGCCCATACGTGGCGCACCTCAACGGCACACCTAGGTGGCGCAAGGAATAAGTTGAAAATTTCAGTAGCACCACCCTTGAAATTGGAACCTCGCCAAAATCGACGCCATTTTTTGCACAGAAAGCATACACAAGCAATATTTGAAGAGTGAGGCGCATTCCAAGATTTGAAATTTGACATTTCTAAGCATTCTTAAGCATGTTTACAATTTTCCAATATCAATACAAGGCTTGGGAATAATTACAAATACAGAATAGCTACTCCTCGTCTGACTCCTCCTCATCAGATGACGCCTTTTGGAAGTATTCGGCCAAGAGACGGGCGCCTCGTCGAGTGATCCGACGCTACCATTGAGCAGCTGCAGCAGCCTGCGAACGGGGAGCAGAATCTCGGACCCTCTGGGTAACCTTGGTATCTGAGTGGTCCTGCTCAAATGCCTCCATGGTGAATTCCCCGCTGCTGGCTACATTCACCTCTTGGGCTGGGAAATCTTGCTGCAATATCAAGATTTATGTTAGCAATCAGAATTAAAGAAAAGTAACAAAGACAGAAAAAGAGGCATACCCGGATGATGTTATGCCAGCGTAGTTCCTGCAAAGTAACAGATGTGTCAGGCATGTTTTGAGCTGAAAATAGCAATTCACAAAGTAAAAGTCTTACCCCTCTTCCGACGAATATCGGCATAGAAGGTGCCGAATTGATCTTCAAAGCCCTGTGGATTATGACGAATATCAGATTTATATAGATCATATGCCTAAAGTATTAAGCAGAGTTTGCAATCAAGTACCTTGGCCCAGTTGGAGGCATACCACATCCCGCGCTAGCTATCCCGCACTACTTCCTCAAATAGGTACGGCTTCCCGACACGCCTGTACCAAGCCAAATAATCTGTGTAGTTGACCTCCCGAAGGACATGTCTGTCCTGGGAAGCCATAGTTGCTGCATGCCGGCTTCTGGCAACTGAACGAGTTGAAGCTGGACGGTCCATATCAGAAGAAGGAGGGGTAGGAATGCAGAACTCATTCAGAAATTGATGCCGCACACTCCCCGAGAGGAAATAGGCCGACTTCTTCATGCAGTAGAACTTCACTTGCTTATCCCTAAGAATGCGGCCAGAGTTCAGAGGAGCCCCGTCAAAGCCATCATATCTGGAGAATGGGTGTAAGTGAACCTGATACAAAAGCAGACAATTGTAAATAAAGTAGGTGATACCGGCATACAGAATTGAAGTCTAAATAGTAAAAACTTACATCTTCAAGCTCTACTAGGTCCAGCAGATACCGGTAGGACTCGTAACTGTAGACCCCTGCAGCAGCCTGGTGGTCAGGCTCGACCCACTAGCGAGGGAGAGGCAGAAGCTTGTCCCGAAGGCGGCCAAAGCTATACCCTCTGGTGATATGCTCCAAATGATCCAATACTAGCGAAGGGAGGCAAAGGTCAGATAGCAATCAAATATATATATTTAGATGACAATGCAAATAAGTACTTACAGTCAGCAGAGGATATAGCCCCACATAGGAGCGGCGCCCAAGCTTAACCACATTGTCAAGCCCACAAATTAGCCAGGTATAACTAGCGTCAGCCCAGTCATAATGGTCCAAATGTTCCATATTGGTTAAGTATGCAAACCAATCGGCATGAATGCAATAAGCAGACGAGTCACAGAAAATCATGGCCAGCAGATCTAGTAGGAAATGCCTCAATACAAAGTCCTCCTCTTCGCTGTCAGGCTTGGGGTTGGGCCAGAACTGGTCCCACTCTTTCAGCCACCCCACAGTGATCATGTACTTTCCCCGAGGTGGCTTTGGGGGAACACGACCCAAATGCGCAAGAGCAAGGTGCAGGTCATGAGTAGTCTCACCTATAATCGGCTCGTCACCGAAAGGAAGACCCGTCAACAGAGCCCACTGATCAGGCAGGACGGTCAGCTCCCCGAATGGAAGGTGGAAAGTGTGCGTCTCAAACCTCCACCTTTCCACCAAAGCCCTGAAGAAGTTATAATGGCCATGTATGATGGGTATACGAAGCAAACCTCCAAATGGGGAGTGGTGTAGGAAGAAGTCCTGCAGAAAATCTGGCAGACGGTGAAAATGGTCAAGCATTGGGCCCCAGTGGCACCGCATAATCCGATTCGCATCACCATCCTGAAATGTCGAGAACAGAGTTAATGCCATGTCAAAGGCAAGTTATAATTAAAGTTCATCAAAGCAAGAAGATTACCCCAAAATCAGGACCCTCACAGATGTGATGGTCACTTAGCAGCCGCCCCTCAAAATTGCTGGACTCTTGGAAATGCATTTGTCAGATAAAACACCAGATTTATATACACATTTTCTTTCAGTTTTGGGCTTACCTCAATTTGGACAGCAGGAGTCGAGCTACTAGAGGCCCGTGATCTTGAGGAGCTACCTCGCCACCTGGGACGAGAACTAGAAGGCGTGTCCCGCGACGACTGTGGGGTCCTCTCCTCAGGAATTGGGTCATCCTGCGAAAAAAGGGGAAAAACCAAACCAAGAATCATACGACAGCAGCAAGTATGACGAATGCAGAATATTTAAGCCCAAGTCGACGTCAGACATGGCATTACATTCATTGGCAAAATAGAAGGGGCATGGCATTTTAATAAAGTACTATGGCATATGGCGGCAAAAATGCAAGTATAAACAGGCGTACAGTTACAGCTCAGTGTTGCATGGAAATGTGCAAATCATGTGGCAGTATTTTCTTGTTTAAAATGTGCAAAAATGGAACACTCTGGATAGGCTATCAAGCATGGTTCAAAGCAATTTGAAGCTAAAATTAGAAAATGACATAATAGCAGCATGGTATGAATGGCATAAGCAACAGCAATCAAAGTGTTACTCAAACCTTGAGCCTCCCATCGGCCAACCAAAACCAGCACTACCACCCGCTGGAACCCACCTCCCGTCGAGCTGCTTCGGTGCCTACCCACAACATGGCGAACCCATCCGCCGGAACCCGCCACTATGGCCTGCTCCACCGACAACCCGCACCATCACTCCAGCCGCCACCATCTCACGGCCACTCCACATTCCCCGCCAACGGCCGTAGCCACGAACCCGCGCCTCCACACCAAACCCATCACCCCGCAGCCACGGACCACCGGAATCACCCATGCCCGTCGGAAATCGTGAGCCACCGACCGTCCAAGCAAGAAGCAACAAAAATGCAGGCCCAAGAAAAATAAATGGAAGCTAAGATCAAGGGAGATACCTCCACTAGCGACCCCCTCTCCAACCAATCCTGGAGAGTCCAATCCATGCCACCGCCGCACCTCACCGACGCGTCGGATCCCCGCACCAGCCGAGAGCACCTCGTCGGCGCACCACCAACACGCTGCTGCCGTGAGGAGATGAGAGGAAGAAGGGAGAATGGAGGAGAAGGGAGGAAGAAAGATGGGTTTCATTTGGGAGAAAAAAAATGGGGAGGAAGAAGAAAAGGCACACCCCATGAGAGAAGAAATAAAAGAATTAAAAAGGAGAAAACATATGCATATTGTAGACACCCCGATTTTGAGGTGACTCATTGATAGTTTTCCATAAGTTGCTTTGGATGTGGCTGACCCTTGAACCAATCCTAAACCCATAGCAAGCCTGCAGCCCAATTAGAAATCTAGACAAGTAGGGGAGAGCACTTAGCTAGCACACCTACCTGGCACACCTAGCTAGCACATTTACCTAGCACACCT
>JAMKQA010006990.1:0-21769 GCA_024699735.1 Posidonia australis
CCCCCCCCCCCCCCCCCCCCCCAACCTTAAAGTGTGCCGATTTGCCATGCGTTGATCTAACCCAACACGTGCAAATACCCTAGATCAAGTGGGAGACAGCCAACACAATAGATATCAACTTAGACAAAGATGCAGTTCAAATGACATCAGTAGAATCAGCATTCACTGTTTCAATTTCAATAATGGTTGTGATGGCTACAGATACACCTACCTTGATTTCAATTTCCAGTGGCACTACAAGGAGTTATTGTAAACCTCAATGGCATCGGCAAAACTTCAACGTCAAGGACTGGAGTTGTATCCTTTTCCTGGGTTTTCTTTGTTTTGTTTCTACATCATCATATAACAAAAAACAAAAAAAATAGAAAAAGTACAAAAGATAAATAAAAAGAAAAAGGAAAAAAGCATAAACAGTAGAAAAACATCAAGAATAATTAAAGGGTAGTTTGCTTGTCATTAACATTCTACCCAATGATGAAAATTAGAAAAGCTTGTCAATGTTAGAGTGGATTATCCCTCCTCAGTTGTCACTACTTAGATAGTCAAGTCAGCAAGGGAGCCACCAAATATCAAAGCCAGACGAAGTGTCCAAGCTCCACAAGGATCCTGCACCTCCAAGAGGGAGATAAAATGTTAGGAGTGACTGAGAGTGTGAGCCAGAAAAGAAAACATACATTCACAAGGGCATAAAAGAATAGAGAAGACAGAAGGCGAAGACAGAAGTCAGCCCAAGACTGAGAGGCGTGCGTTGTAGATCTATCCTTACCATACCTTGGAGAGGAGTTGGAGAACGTGCTCAGTCAAATCACACCTTTGAGGGACTGACCCACCCTCTTACAATAAAGGCCTCCTGGATAGGTTGGGCGCTTATTACCTCCAAGACAAGGTTAGAGTGAAGCCACACGTCTATGAGGAAAGAAAAGAAAAGACGATGATATCGAAAAGGAAAAAGCGACTGCAGGACCTTAAAGAGTTTGGCATGGAGCCAGGTCCACCGCAATACCTCACAGTGAATCTGAGTGCCACCATTACCCAGTGAGAGCCACCTAACGACTTGCAAGTCTTTGTAGTGGCAACTGAGTCGAAGGGGTCATTCTCCTCTAACAGACATACAACTTTCCAGCCAAACTGAGGGCAAACCAACAACTGAACTCAACAAGTAAACAACCCTGATAATGAAGTCATTAAACAAGCAAGATAGCAAACGTGGACAACGATGCAACTAAAATCCCAAGGCATGTATTTCTTGATTAAGCTCACTTTTACATAGCCAAATTGTTCACAAATAATAGAATCCACAACAATAGCAATAGTCTTCATAGCCTTGCTTGGATCACTCCTTTTGCTTGCCGGATCTTTACCAAGCGCTTTTACCCAAGGACATTCCAGCTCCTCAGTAGTCAAAGTACATATACAGTGAGGACAGCAGTCAGTGTACGAGCTACACGGACTTACAGAGTCAGTAGTGTGACAACAATTCTTCTGCAACAGTTCGAGCATGGTAAACATTATTTGTGGAAAGCCTGAGGACAACACAGCCAAATACATGTTTGTAGCCAGAGCACAGTGGCATAACAAGTAGCGGAGCAGAGAATAGCCAGCCTAAGACATACTACGATGTCTCACATTACTTCTTGCCATCCGAGCATAGCTCAAGACAGTGGACGAATGTACATGCCTCCAGTCAGTGAACAAAGGTGTTTTTGGCCTCAATCAAAATCAGTTGCAACCACCTCAGTGATTCGAAGAGCGCCTACAGTTATAGCCTGATTCTCTAGGCTTTGTATCCTCCAATGGTGCCCAAAACTTCCTAGAGTAGCCTGGCTCAGTGTCAGAGGCATCCATTTTGCCTTGGTGCCTCTCGATCTGATTTCTGCTTCCAATGAGCGTCATTCACCCTTATGCTAGGGGCATGACAGCTGCTTTCTAGCTAGGCTCACATATTTTGTTACTTGGTTCATCAAGGGCAAAACAGTTACTCTCTGATCAGTATCTACATGTCAAATGATTAGCAGGGACAACAGTGTGACTATGAACCCTACAATAATCTAGAATTTGACAATGACAATCAGAAAGATATCCTAAGGTGGTACGCCCAAATACAGAGCCATCAAAACACCACGATTGAACGGAATACACCCCCAAACATGCCAATCAGAGACAGAGGCCTTCAGCAAAGTTGCCTCGATTCCTTCAGTTTTCCAAGTACAGTACAGGGAAGCAGTCAGGTGTATATATTCTCAGTCACTTGATGAATGGTCAATTGCTTCAACTAGTGACTGTCTCAAGTACTCTAGTGGTTCAAGGAAGTTCTATAATTACATACTGGCTTCCAAAACCTCATACACTCAAGTGATATTGAGCCAGAGACTTCGACCAAGGGCATGTCAGCTTCTCTTTGGTCAAAAGTCACATACAGAACATCAGCTTACAATGTAACTGAACCAGAGCCTTCAACCAGGGGCATGTCAGCTGCTCTTTGGTCAAAGGTCACATACAAAGGACTAGTTGTGGTGAAATTGAACTAGAGCCTTCAACCAGGGGCATGTCAGCTGCTCTTTGGTTAGAGATCACATACAAAAGACCAGTTATGGCGAAATTGGACTAGAGACTTTGACCAAGGGCATAACAGCTACGTTTTGGTCAAAAGTCACATACAGAACATCAGCTTGTAATGTAATCAAAGCCTTCGACCAAGGGCATGTAAGCTGCTTTGTGGAAAGAAGGACTATTTCGAGAATGCATGGCACGAATTATCTTCCAAGTGATGGTCAGTGTATCTTCTTACAGAGAAGTGACATTCACCACATAATGGCCCCCACTGGAATGACAACTGTAGCATGGCACTACACCATTTCAATAGACATTCCCCACAACAACGACAATCCAGGGTGCACTAATACCTGAATAAGATTTCCCTTGGCAAATCCTTATGGCTAAATAGAAGGTCAGGCCCCTATCTCTCACCTTCGAGTTCCTTTCCAGACGAATAGGATCGGGTCCTATCTGGACAGATGGGATCAAGGCATTTCTCTCACCTTCGAGTTCCTATCAAGATGGATGGGATCGAGGCATTCCCCTCGCCTTCAAGTTCCTATCCGGACGGATGGGATCAAGGCTTTTCATTCGCCTTCGAGTTCCTATCCGGACAGATGGGATCAAGGCATTTCCTTCGCCTTCGAGTTCCTATCCAAACGGATGGGATCAAGGCATTTCCTTCACCTTCGAGTTCCTATCCAGATGGATGGGATCAAGGCATTTCCTTCGCCTTCGAGTTTCTATCCGGACAGATGGGATCGATGCATTTCTCGCCTTTGGGTCCTATTCGAACGGATGGGATTGAGGCATTTCTCGCCTTCGAGTTCCTATCTGGACGGATAGGATCGAAGCTTTTTTCCTCGCCTTTGAGTTCCTGTTCGAACAGATGGGATCGAGGCTTTTTTCTTGCCTTCGAGTTCCTATCCGAACAGATGGGATCGAGGCATTTTCCCTCAGCTTCGAGTTCCTCTCCGGACGGATGGGATCGAGGCATTCTTCCTTTGCCTTTGGGTCCTATCCGGATAGATGGGATCAAGGCATTTCCTTCGCCTTCGAGTTCCTATCCAGACGGATGGGATCAAGGCATTTTTCTTGCCTTCAAGTTCCTGTCCGGATGGATGGGATCGAGGCATTTCTTTCGCCTTCGAGTTCCTATCCGGATGGACGGGATCAAGGCATTCCCTTCGCCTTCGAGTTCCTACCCGGACAGATAGGATCGACACATTTTCCCTCGCCTTCGAGTTCCTATCCGGATGGATGGGATCGAAGCGTTTTTTTTGCCTTCGAGTCCTATCCAGACGGATCGGATCAAGGCATTTCCTTTGCCTTTGGGTTCCTATCCGGACGGATGGGATTGAGGCAATTTTCTCGCCTTCGAGTTCCTATCCAGACAGATGGGATCGTGGCATTTTCCCTCGCCTTCGAGTTCCTATTCGAACGGATGGGATCAAGGCATTCTTCCATTACCTTTGGGTCCTATCCAGACGGATGGGATCAAGGCATTTATTTCGCCTTCGGGTCCTATCCGGACTGATGGGATCGAGGCATTCTTCCTTTGCCTTCGAGTCCTATCTGAACGGATGGGATCAAGGCATTTCTTTCGCCTTCGGGTCCTATCCAGACGGATGGGATTGAAGCATATCTTTCGCCTTCGACTCCTATTCGGACGGATGGGATCGAGGCATTTCTTTTGCCTTCAGGTCCTATCCGGATGGATGGGATTAAGGCATTCTCCCGCCTGTGAGATCCTATCTGGACGGATGGGATAGGGTCCTATCCGGACGGATGGGATTAAGGCACCTTCTCTCACCTTTGGATCCTATCCGGACGGATGGGATCGAGGCATTTCTCGCCTTCGAGTTCCTATCCCGACAGATGGGATCGAGGCATTTCCTTCGCCTTCGAGTTCCTATCCAGACGGATGGGATTGAGGCATTTTCCTAGCCTTTGCGGTCCTATCTGGACGGATGGGATTAAGGCATTTTCCTAGCCCTTGCGGTCCTATCCGGAAGGATGAGATTGGGTCCTATCCGGACGGATGGGATTGAGGCTTTTTTTTCCCTCGCTTGTGTGGTCCTATCTGGACAGATGGAATCAAGGCACCCTCTCCGACTTTAGGCCCTATCCGGACGGATGGAATCTGGGCCTCCCCTTTTCTCCTGTCTGGACTATTGGATGTAGTCCAAATGTTCTCGTCCTTGGTGTTGTCCATCAGGACAAACTTCGGTGCCTCTCTTTTTTTAGTTCGAGTTCCGCTCCGTGTTGTTCCTTTCCTCCTATGGGTTGGTATCCCAAACTACCTCGGCAATCCCAGTGGTGCCTGATGGATTCCCCACTCTCTTTGTTTCTTCCCTCCTCTTGGGCTGGTAGCCCGAACTACCCAGATGACTTCCATGATCAGTCATTTCCCGGTCGACAAGCACCGTGAGTCTTGTCCTGCGCTTTTCTCGACAAGTACGATAACCAGTCATGTCTCTTAGGAGCTGATTGGTCGTCAGCTTGTCAATTCTTAGTCTTTTGTGTTTGTTCCTCAGTTTAGCTTTGGTTGTGGCGGTGGGACCTCTGAGGCGGACCTCTAGTATGTACTATGGCTAATGGCTAATTGCCGGTGGTTAATTCTTGTATGTGGTTTCACATGGGGTGTCTTTGTCAACCCTGAGCATCGGTCTCTGTTCTACTCGTCCTCCGACCTCCTTAGGGAGGGGCATCTGTAAACACCCCAATTTTCAGATTTTACAGGATGGAGATGTGGTGGCTGAGCTCTAACCCTCATTAGGCCCATTTAATTCATGGAAGCCCACTTGGGCCCATTAAGGTCCACATAGGCCCATTAAACCCTAATTGAGCTTACTTGGGCCCACAAGACTTGTTTGGGCCCATTTAGTCTTTTTTGAACCCATTTGGGCCCATTTAGCTCATTTGGGCCCATGGGGCCCACATAGGCCCATTGAGCCCGTGAAAGCACACAATAGCTCAACCCACTTATTTCTACTTCCTTTCCAACCCAACACCATATTCTTCTTTTCCATCTTCATTTGCTAATGTTTTTCTACCAAAATATTCAAATATTACTCTTTTTCTTCCTTTCCCATTGAATCCATTTTCTTCCCCCTTTAACTCCTCACGAATTCAGCCTAATCACTCTTCCTCACTAAGCTCAGCTCCAACCCATTTCACCATTGATCTAGAGAGTCACCCTAGCATCTCCAGCCATTGGATCAACCCTCGCCGGTGACCTGGATTGCTGTTGAATCTTGTCGGCGAGCAAGGGACAGCAGGGAGCAGTAGGGGGACAGTGTTTGTTAGTTGGTTAGGCTGTTACGAGTCTGGTTTCAGAGGTTAGAGGGTTGTTAGGCATTTCTGTTACACGGTTGGCCGTCTGTTAGAAGTGGGTTGTTGGGTTTCCTCACCTATATAAGGGAGGGTAGAGGCAGAGTTTTTGGAGAACTTTTGGCGAAAGAAAGAGAGAACTCAGAGTGCCAGTGAATTCTAAAGAGAAAGGGAGATTCGCGGGAAGGAAAGGAGGAGAATTTAGACACTCCAGCGAGCTAAGAAGGAGCCTCACGTCGTCAGGCCAGGTACGCTCTCCTCAGACCTCTTTTAGTTTTGAATATAGCTTCCTGGAGTCCCCTCTCTCTTTCTGGTTTGTTTCTAAGCAATTCCGAGGTCTGAATTGCTCACTGGTGCTCGCCGTCGCCGTTTTCCGGCGATGTAGGTGGGGGATTGGTCCTGGGCACGGCCCTGGCCCCCAAGCTTCCTTTCCTCCTTTTCTGTTCTCCCCGGTGCTCCACGGCCCATCACATCGCCGCTCCACCACTCCCGGTAGCTAGCACGATGCCCGCTGGAAAACTGCTCCAGTCCTGCCATCGCCGGAGAAGACGACGGGATCCAGAGGAACCGCGCCAGCTTCCAGCTCCTCACGCTGCCCCAGTCATCCAGAAACGTCCCACGACATGCCCCCGAGCTTCTGGAGCCACCAGCAGCGTGATTTGAGCCCCAGACTGCCTCCACAACCGCCGTCACTGGAGTGTCATCGTGATTGATCAGAGAACCCACTCGAGCAGCCTATTTTGTTGAGGATCGATAGGGAGCACTCAACTCAATGCCTCGAAGCCTCCAGAAGCCTTGGATTGCCGCGCCGCAGCCCCAACAGACCTCCTTCTTCTCCGACACCATCGCCGGAGCACCTCGACGGTAAGGTAGGTGGGAGGCTCACTCCCACCATTAGTTTCTCAATCCATTCCGATGGATCATCTCCATTCACCTTCTTCTTGCCTCCCGTGAAGTCTGATCTAAGATCAGACCACGGGAAGGCCTTGTTCGTCCCCTCCGGTAGTCGTCGGTGGCGACCATCGTTTCTTTTTTTTCATTTAAAAAACAATTTAAAACATTTATTTTAATAAAATACAAAAACATTGTTTTTCTTTCATTTAAGTCCTTCTGACCTTACTCTTAGGTCCTTTTATTACATATAGGTCCTGCAGTCATTTTTCTTAAATCTTTCGAATAAAGTTTTAACTGAAAATATTACATGTTTTAACCTGAACATTTAAAATAATGTTTTCTGAGTTTAAAACTTTAATAAAAGCCCTCTAGAGTTTTTTAAATGCTTTTTGCTTTAAACAAATTGCATAAAGGCTCCTGAGCTTTCTCAAAATCTTTCTGAAAGTTCTTTTTTGCGATGGAAATTGCCTATCAGCCCTTGTGTTCTTTTAAATGTTCTAGAATGTATGTTTTTGCTGGTTAAATTGCATTTAAACCCCTGGACTTTGTAGAAACTTTCCAGAATATTCATTTTTTTGGTTTATTTGTATTTAAACCCCTGAACTTGTTTTCAAAATTTTTCTGATGCATGTTTTCTCTGGGTAAATTGCACTTTAATCTTCTGTTTTTACTGAAATTCTTCTGGATGCTTTATTCAACTTGGCAATTTGTAGTTTAGCCCGTGTACTTCATCAATTTTTACTCTGAATGCCTGTTTTCTAGGGTAAAATGATTGTTTTACCCCTGATCCTTTCTTAATCTTTTCTCTTGCATTTTTACCCTGATTTTATGCAGAATTGATTTAAATGCATGTTTAGGTGGTAAAATTGCATTCTAATCCCTAGAGAACTTCATTTTAACTAGGGATGCATATTTGACCACAGAATTCTTCATACTTGCATAAATGTGTTTTCCTATGTATTATTTTTGATGATTTGGGCTTCTAAACTTCAGTTTTCCTCGGAATTTGGGCTTTTTGCACAAAACCCCCTAGAGTTTTCATATTTGCATTCACACTTGAATTTTGCATAGCTTTTCACATCTTTCCGCACAAGTTTTCTTGCCTTTTCTGCTTGGCTTTGCGCATGCTTTTCATAGCTCGTTTCTAGCTTTGTTTTTTCGCCGTTTCCTGGATTTTCACCTTTAGATTTGTTTAGGTTTTCCATCACCCAAGGGTGTACATTAAAAGGCTTCACAAAGCCCACATTGTCCCGAAATGATGACTATTTTCTCCTTTTTGATTTTCTCGGATTTATCCCCAATTTCCGCTGTTTTGCGAGGCGTTTTCCAAGAATTTCACGATTTTCCTCATCGCCCAAGGGCGTACAGTAAAGTGGCATTCTCAATGCCTACATTTGTCTCTCAGATTAACTTTTTCCCTTTATTTCACTTATTTACTTTGATTTGGCATGTTTTTAGTCATCTTCATGCATGAGCATATAGAATAAGCAAGCATACATCCATAGACCATTGACAGAAGGAAACCTAGAAAGAACGAGTTTTCTCGAGCGCATAGGGGTGCCTAACCCCTTCCTCATGCGTAACCAGAATCCTTACCCTTTCTCTGACCCGCATTCATTTGTGCATTGTCCATTAGGCACGAAGCACACTCATACATTCTGCATCTTATTTGCTTCTCGATTTTCTTGTGTTTTTGGTTTTCCTCGTATTTCCATTAAAAGACTAGGTGGCGACTCCTTTCCTTATCCTTTTATGTTCATTTGGTGTTTCCAGGTCTATTCTCTTCCTCCGGATTCACCATTTTCGCCATGACCATATTGGATCTCCTCGTGTGTTTCTGCACACCCAGTAGTAGGAGAGTCGCCCAAGGGTTCCACCGGCATGGTCACATATAACCACGAGGATGTTGTCACAATCAAACAGATACCCAGGAGTCATTTAGTGAGTATGTCAAACGCTGGCATGCATTAGCCTCCTAAATCAAGGATAAGCCCTCCAACGAGGAGTCTATCGAGATCATTATTAAGGATGCACAACTAACGACTGTGGCTCTGCTTAGCATACAACCTATCACTTCTTTTGCGTCTCTGATTCAGGCTAGTACTCGTGAGGAGAACTCGCTCTGTAGCAGCAGCTTCCCTATTCTCACTACGTTCATGAAGTAGGCCACTGCCTCCAACATCACCAATGACAACCACAAGGGCAGTAGTAGCAACGACAACTCTGGTTCCAACTACGCCAAGAAAACTACTATTGCATACCTCAAATCTTTTGAGGCACCTGTCGAAGTCGTAGGCCAACCCGATCTTGATTAGCTAGCATTTGCATCTAGACCTACACACACCTTCCATCGTCAAGCTAGAGCATCACATCGTGCTAGCTCAGCAAGGATATCAACAAAGGAAAAGACGATTGCGTCGGAAGGAAAGTGACTTCACTCCACTAGTAGAGTTGTTGAGCACCGTCTTCCCAAAAGTCATGTCACTCCTGTGGCTACCGGAGGTTCGTCCACCATTGGACCCTCTTCCCGTTTGGTATAGGACGAATTTTTTTTGCAAATTCCATCGTGCCAATGGGCACTTGACGAATGAATGCCTCACTCTCTAGAATGTTATTCAAGACTTGATTGATAATGGTGTCATTGTCGTCAATTGGTAGGAGGTAGCACCCACACCTACACCAGCACAGACATCTAGCATAGCCAAGCTCACCTCACCTAAGCCTACAAGCCCTGAGGATGCCAGAACTTCGAGAGTGTAACATCCGTAAAATTCATTTTGTAATTATTTACATTTCAATGAATTTTTTCCTGGATGGGTGTTACTCTTTCGAGGCTCGTTTGTGTGGATTTGTGCCTCATAGGCCAGCTTCTGATTGTGTGTCCCTGTGTGTGGTTGGCATTGTGCATTGTGGCACTGTACGTGTGGGGCCTAGGTGTGGGTCCATGTGGGGCCCATGTTCATGGGCCGGTTGGTGGTGTGAGTTTTGTTTGCTCATGTGAGTTTGTGGGTAGGCAGAACACACGGTTGTGCACACGTCTAGCTACCACCATGCATGGCATTATAAGCCCATGCGCGACGAGCACAACCAGCTCACCCTTCTTGTCCTCCTCTTTCCCCTCCACTTCACCGTCTCGAGCACGCCACCTTTCTTCCTCTCCCTCCCCCTCCACTCGCTCTCTCTCCCTTCACTCACTCCCCTCCTTCTTGTCTCTCTTACTCTCCCTCCCTTGTTTCTTTTCACCCTACACCTTCCTCCCTGTTCGGTGTGCTCAACGATCGACGGCAATGTGCGGCGATGTGTGGCGGTGCACGGAGCTCTAGAGTGGCGTCCTTGAGGTCAAGGAGTGGCCATGGACGTGTGGAATGCACTTTGCAGGTACGCACCTCCAACCCATATATAGAGAGCATGAAAATGGTAGAAATTGATAGGATTGCATGAAATCTAGGTAAATTTATTGTGAATTTATGAGAATTTATTGTGGATTTATGGGCATTTATGCTGGTGATTAAGATTTAGGTTGTTTTGACTCTTATGCCTTTGCGATTTTATATCTTGATGCATGGTGAATGGTTTTTGATTTTGTTGGTTGGGTTTGGAGTAGACTCAAAGGTTTACATCTTAAGTTTTATGTGAAATTTTTGGTGTTGGTTTTGGAGGTCCGATCATCGGTCCCATTTGGGGCGATTTTGAACTATAAGGTTTGGACTGTTATCTTTTTTTCGTAGAAATTTGCATACCGAACAATTTTAGTATGCCATTTTTCTGTTAGTTTTAGTCCTATGGTCGAAATTCGGTCGTTCGATTATGGAAGGTTGACCTAATCAATGGATTTCAATCAACCAAACCACCTTTGGTATACTGATTTTGGCTTGAATGTTGACCGTTGACCTGATTCGGTAGTCCAATCCAAATCGATCTACCGAACTAGGGATTTTCGGCATACCAAACCTATTTTTCGGCATGCCAAATTTGGACCCAAATGCTTTTACAAAATGTGATTTTCTGAGGGTTTTTCGGATTAGTTTATATTGTCCCTTTGAGATGGGATTGTGGGCCATCAGTGGTTGTCCCTTGGGACACCTAGTGCGCCACTTTGGAAGAGTTTTCAAAGATACAAAATGGTTTTGATAATGATTTCAAAAGAGATGAGTTGGCAAATTTGGAAAATGGTTTTTTTTTTTTTTTTGTGGGCCAAGATAGTGTGGGACCGTGTCGTTGGGACCAGGGAATGTGATGACATTTTCCAGTGGTTGGGTGCGGCTCCCTAGTCGAGGTCGGAGGCCGAGATACCTGAGGCTGAGGGACATCGTGTCCTGGAGGTATGAGACTCCTTGACTGTCGTCTCATATGGGGAGGTATGATACGTCTCATCAGGTCTTGTGGCATGACGAGGAAGTATGATACTCCTACTGTCACTGTGTGCACTAAGGCTCGGGTGACGTCGTGTGTGGGGGTATGACACTCCCTCTTGAGCACTGTGTGTGGAGGACGCAATGAGGAGGCAGACCTTGTGGTGTCCAGTGCGGGTGGGACACGTGCCCCGTAGCTGGTAGCGTCCTGAGAGATAGGACAACCTTTCCATGGAGGGGTTGGCTTTGTGAGGGTTCTACAGGTGAGAGAATCATTAGACGGTGGTTGGATCTTGCACAAGATGGCACACTGTGGCAGTGTTGAACGTCGTAGTCGCTCCTCGATGGACTGCTTGTGGCCAGAGTTTGTTTGCCTAGCGCTAGGCTTCCCAATTCACTACGTGTGGTTTTGGCTATTGAGGGCCTTTGATTGTGATTTTGGGCTAATAGAGCCCCGGTTGTGGTTTTGGCCAATGTGGGCCTGGTTTATGGGATTTTAGAGAAATGGTTTGCGAAATGAATTTAAAAGAAAATTAATTATTGTTTTGTTTTCTTGTCGTTTTTCGTGGAGTGCATGCTGGGTGACTTCTATCACTCATGCGTTTTCCTCGTATTTTTGGGTTATAGGTGTAGGCATGCAGAAGGTTTAACATAGTACATATAGATCAGAATCTCACAGTCGCACACACAAGTTCCTAGTTGTTTAATATCTTCTATTTAGCTTTATTTTTCCTGTAATTTAATTTGTTTAAATTGTAAGGGAAATTCAGAGCATGACAGATTTGGTATCAAAGCTCCAGGTCACTAGGTCACACTAGGCTAGTGTTGTGCCTAGGGTGTCCGGTCTAGAGACTCCATAGGTTTTGCATGTATGGTAGAGTTTGCACCTGGTTTCTTCATGGTTTTCTGATTGTTGCTTTGTCTTTGGTGTAGGTGTTTTACCTTTCTCCTGCAGGATGCCTCCTCGTAGTCGTAAGGACAACGCCCCTGTCAAGGAGACCGAGCCCAGAGAGGACATAGGCAGATGGAAGGCGGTTTGTGCGGAATTGAAGAGTTTGGCACATGGAATCTCTCTCGTGTTCAGCAAGAGTAGTGCCAGCGAGCCTTTGGGCGATCCACGGCTGAACCAGTTCACGATGCTTCGTCCGTCGTAGTTCAAGGGCAAGGTCAGTGCTGAGGAGAGCGAGGCCTGGCTGGAGAAGGTGATGAAGATGTTGGAGAGCATGGCGTGCCCAAAGGAGCATGAGTGCGGTTGGGGACTTATCTGCTGGATGGTGAGGTAGATAGGTGGTTGAAGTTTTCGAACTCAATCACTATTAGCATCTAGTGGAAGGATTTCAAGGTGACCTTCTATGACAACTATTTTCCTGCTTATGTGAAGGAGTAGTTTCGCGGAGATTTCCGGAGTCTAGAGCAGGGCACGATGTCGATGCTTGAGTATGAGACTGAGTTTACTCGGTTGGAATGCTTTGCTCCTACCTATGAGTCTAAGGAGGAGCGAGCGTAGAGGTTTCTAGATGGCTTGAACCCAGGGCTACGAGTGAAGGTGATGGGCTGTTGGTGCTAAACCGTGGAGGACATGGTTGGGATGGCTTATCGCTTCGAGGTGGAGCATCAGAAATTTCTGGAGAGTCGTCCTAAAGGGAATGGTAAGTCTTCCTTTACTTCCCGATTCTCTTTCTCCAGTCCTCCTAGTGCCAGTAGTTTAGGTATCCCTAAGAAGAAGCAAAAGGAGAGGTCCAGTGTTTCCCTTACAGGCCAACAGAGTTTTGCTAGGAATAGTAGGACTGGTTTTAGTCAGACAGGGTCCTGTGCTCCTGGTAGGAACCAATGCTTCAACTGTTGTCAAGTTAGCCACATCGCTGCATATTGTCTTCATCCTCAATAGCCTTTGGCCTCAGTGGTGTGATATAATTGTAGGAAAGTGGGACACATTCAGAGATCTTGTTCGGAATAGCCAAAGAAGGCAAGAAGCGCGCCACAGTAGCCGACTAGGAGACGAGTGTTTACCATTTGTGAGCATGACAGTGGAATCCTGCACAGCTCTCCATGGTGCATGGAAGCACACGAGGAGTCCTGATACTGTCACGGCGAACATGGTGAATCTGGAGAAGGAGAATGGACTCAGAAACCTTAGAGAACGATAAGAAAAGGATAAGGAAAAGGAGTCGCCACCTAGTCTTTTAATGAAAATATGAGGAAAACCAAACACAAAGGAAAACCTAAAGAAATCAAGGTGAAGAAAACATATGTATGCTCCATGCCTAATAGATGTAGTGCACAAATCAATGTGGGCTAGAGAAAGGGTAAGGATTCTTGTTACGTATGGGGAAGGTGTTAGGCACCCTCATGTGCCCAAAGAATTTAGTCTTTCTAGGTTTCCTACTTGCTAATGGTTTGTAGTATGTATGCTTGTCTACTTCGAATGCACATACCTAAGATGAATGCGAAACCACGCCAAATCAAAAAGAAGAAAAGAAATAATAATGAAAAAATAATCCAAGGGACAATGTAGGCATTGAAAATGCCACGTTACTGTACACCCTTAGGTGATGAGGAAAATTGTGAAAATAGGGAATACTCGGAAAGCGTCGCGCAAATCAGTGGAAACTCGAAGAAATCCGAGAAAATCAAATTGGAGAAAATAATCCTCATTCAGGTCAATGTCGGCATTGTCAAGCCTGTTAATGTACGCCCTTGGGCGATGAAATCCAAATTAAATCAAAATCGTGAAAATTGGAAGAAATCCAGGAAATAATGTGAAAACCAAGTTTGAAATAAGTTGAAAATGTGTGCATGATACAAGGAAGAAGGCATGAGGGTTCATGCAAGAGAAAGGGTAGCAAAATGTACAAAAAGAAAGCATGTGTGAAATATGTAAAATTCCAGGGGCTTCTGTGCAAAAATCACCTATCCTGAATAAAGGCTGAGATTCTGGGGCTAAATCAGCAAAAATGCTTAGGAAAACATATTTTATGTAATTTTGAAGAAGTTGGGGGTTAAATGTGCAAAACTGTGAATTTTTGGTCAAAATTAGGATTCCTAGGGTCCAATCTGCAATTTGGTTAGTAAAACATGTATTTAATGCAATTCTGAAGAAATTCAGGGTTAAATGTGCAAGATAATGGACTTATGTTTGAAAACATGAAACTTCAGGGACTATTCTGCAAATTTACCCTAAAAATCATGCATTCAGTGGGAAATCAGTGAAGTTTTGGGTTTAAAATGCAATTCTGAACACATTTGAGTAAACATTTAAATCTCCAGGGTTTAATTTGCAATTGTGCTAGAAAATCATGCATTCAAAACAATTTCAATGAAATCTAGGGTTTTCTATGCAAATTACGGACTTAAGATGAATTAAAAGTAAATCAAAGGGCTTATGCCAAAAAATTAGAGCCTAGAAACATTAACAAAACTGTTCAGGGGTCACACTGCAATTCTTCAAAACAAATCATTATAAAAAAGGTTAAAAAACTAATGCAAGGACCTAAAAGCAAAATGTAAGGACATAGTTGCAAACAAGATAAAAGAAATAGAGTTTTTTTAAAAGAAGTTTTTTTTTTTTAAAAAAAACGAACGACGGCTGTCGGCGACAGAACCCCACCATCGACGACCACCGGGGATGTCTTTCCAGGCCATCTCGATGCCTGATCTGGCATCCAAGCCTGCTGGGAGCAAGAAGGAAGGAAGAGGGGCACTGGACGGTCGGAGGTTGCATCCCACCTCCCTCGCCATCGACACGACTCTGACGATGGCATCGGGGAAGAAAAGGTTGTTGGAGGTGGCAGAGCAGCGATTCTAGGCTACTGGAGGCTCAGGGGTGTGGAGAGGAAGAGCTTCTACCACCCAAGGCAAGTAAAGGCGCCGTTCTTCACCACCTAGATCTTGCTCGTCGTTGACCCGATCCTCTCCGACGAGCTTGACTGTGGAGGTCGTTTATGGCTGGATTTGGGGTGAGGAAGCTTCCGTAGCCTTGTGGGAGAGGTGAGGAAGATTCCTTGATGCTTGGAGAGGGGATATGATGAGCAAAATGCCCGATCGCACTTCAATGTTCACCTTCTTCTCCAACGATGGTGAAAGCGCATTTGGTGAGCTCTTCTGGTGGCTTCCAAAGGAAATGTTGCTGCATCTAGAGGGGTGGAGAAGCTAGAGAGGGTCTATCCTATCCAGATGGAGCACACCCGGGCACGAATCATTCATTGGATTCGTGCCCCCACCTCATTTGCTGGAGAATTGTGTCTGGCGACCCAAACTCTGCCTGATTCCAGCCAAGGGAACCACCTAGCTTTACTGGAATCGACTAAGGAAGCTAAAGGAGGACCTAGAGAGCTAAATTAAAAAGAAATTGAGCTCTAATTAGAGCTTACCTAAGCTGGCAGTGATGGAGGTCGCCAAAGCTCGTCGAAGTTGGCCTGAGCCTTGAATTCTTCTCCTCTCTGAGCTTCCTCTCAGATTTGAGACTCCTTTGGTTGCTCTGGTTGGGAGAAAACTCTTTGGTTGCTCTCCTCTCAAATTTTCCAAGTTTTTTCTCTCCTTTTTCCCCTGTTTTTCTCTTGCAAATGGAGGGGTATTTGTAGGCTTGCAATGGCTAGGTAATTTGTTATGGATTGTTATGGCTGGTTATGGTGGAGTGGGAAGTGGTTAGGGTTGTTATGGTAGAGTGGGAAGTAATTAGGGTTGTTATGGTTTGTTATGGGTTGTTATGGTGAAGTGGGAAGTGGTTAGGGTTTGTCATAGGTTGTTAGAAGTTGTTATAGGTGATTAGAGGTTGTTATGTTGGAGTGGGAAGTGGTTAGGGTTTGTTATAGGTTGTTAGAAGTTGTTATAGATGGTTAGAGGTTGTTATGGTTTTGGATTAGGGTTTAGGGTTACAATTAGGGTTTAGGTTATTTTTAGGGTTTTGCATTAATTTTACGATTTTGGATTAGGTTTTGAATTAGGTTTAGTGTTTTGGGCTAAGTTCAGGGTTTTGGAATAGGTCTAGGTTAGTTTTAGGGTTTTGAATTAATTCTAGGGTTTTGGATTAGGTTTTGAATTAAGTTTAGGGTTTTGGGTTAAGTTTAGGGTTTTGGATTAGGTTTAGGTTAGTTTTAGGATTATGAATTAGTTTTAGGGTTTTGGATTAAGTTTTGTGGTTGAAATTAGGTTAGGATGTCTAGTTGGTCTTGGGGAAAAGTAATTGAGAGCCCACCAACCAAAAGTGCATTCCAGGGGAAACTACCTGCAAAATTGGGGTGTCTACAGATACCCCTTCCTTAAGCGAGGTCAAGGGTCAAACGAAAACGAGATCGATTCTCAGGGTTGACAAAGACACCCCGCCCGAAGCTGCAAGAAAGTGTGAGCTACTGGCAACAAGCCACTTAATTGGTGAATGCACCAAAAGTCATGACTTGCCACCCAGAACGCCAAAGATGAAGTTGAAATCACGGAAACTAACACTAATGACAAATACTGACACCGAATACTAGTGTTAATGTTGAGGTGACTGCGGCTGCTGATGAATAATATATACTAATGAATGATTGTGCATGATGAATGAATGCCACATGTAGATTATGATGTATACTACTAAATGATGCATGTAATGTAGGATGACAAGTTGACGACCAATCAGCTCCTAAAGGACATGACTGGTTATCACACTTATCAAGAAAAGCACTGGACAAGACTTATGGTGCTTGCCGATGGAAAAGTGACTGGTTATTGAGGTCATCCGCGTAGTTCGGGCTACCAACCCAAAAGGAGGGAAGGAACAAGGCGAGTGGGGAATCCATCGGGCACCACAAGTATTGCCTGGTAGTTCAGGATACCAACCCGAAAGAAAGAAGCATGGCCAGACGAACATGACTTGCCAGCAGGAAACAACGATTAACGAATGTCATCTGAGTAGTTTGGGATACCGACCTGAAAGAGGGGTAACCTAGATACTGCTTATCTAGATAGGGATCTAAGAGGATGATATGATAAGAAAAGGGAGAACAAGAATAGAACCCAACTACTGTCGGTGTACAGACAAAAGCTAAGAAATGCAAAGAGAGAGCCCAGTCACTACCGATGTACAGGCAATGACTAGGAGCCACCAAGAGTGAACCGAGTCACTGTCGGTGTACAGGCAGCGGCTCAGAATCGTCGAGAGTGAATCGAGTCGGTATGGGTGTACAGGCAGCGTCTCGGATCCACCGAGAGTGAACCGAGTCACTGTCGGTGTATAGGCAGTGGCTCGAAACCGCTGAGAGTGAAACAAGTTGCTACCGGTGTACAAGCAGCAGCTCGAAACTACCGTGAGTGAACCGAGTCACTGTCAGTGTACAGGCAGTGGCTCTGAACCGCCGAGAGTGAACCGAGTCACTACCGATGTCGCTGTCGGTGTACAGGTAGTGGCCCGGAACTGCTGAGAATGAACTGAGTCACTGCTGGTATACAGGCAGTGGCTCAGAACCATCGAGAGTGAACTGAGTTGCTGTTGATGTACAGGCAGTGGCTCGGAACCGCCAAGAGTGAACCGAGTTGCTACTGGTGTAAAGGTAGTGGCTCAATACCACCGAGAGTGAACCAAGTTGCTGCTGATGTACAGGTAGTGGCTCGGAACCGCCGAGAGTGAATTGAGTCACTGCTACTATACAGGCAGTGGCTCGGAACCGCCGAGATTGAATCAAGAAGCTACCAGTGTACAGGCAACGGCTCAGAACCACCGAAAGTGAACCGAGTCGCTACTAGTGTATAGGTAGTGGCTCAGAACCGCCGAGAGTGAACTGAGTCGCTATTGGTGTATAGGCAGTGTCTCGGAACCACCGAGAGTAAACCGAGTCGCTGTTATTGTACAGGCAGCGGTTGGGAACCACCAAGAGTGAACCAAGTCACTGTCGGTGTATATGCAGTGGCTGGGAACCGTCGAGAGTGAACAGAGTCACTGTAGGTGTACAGGCAGTGGCTCAGAACCGCAAGGATTGAATCGAGTCACTGCTGGTGTACAACCACTGGCTCGGAACCATTGAGAGTGAACCGAGTCGCTGCTGGTGTACAAGCAGTGGCTCAGAACCGTTGAGAGTGAACCAAGTCGCTGTCAATGTACAGGCAATGGCTCGAAACTGTCAAGAGTGAACAGAGTCGCTGCCAGTGTGTAGGTAGCAGCTCGGAATTGTTGAGAGTGAACCGAGTCGCTGCCGGTGTACAAGTAGTGGCTTGAAACTGTCGAGAGAGAACTAAGTCGCTGCCGGTGTACAGGCAGTGGTTCGAAACTGTCGAGAGTGAACCGAGTCGCTATCGATGTACAGGCAGTGGCTCAGAACCGCCGAGAGTGAATCGAGTCATTGCCGGTGTACAAGCAGTGGCTTGGAACCATCGAGAGTGAACCGAGTCGTTGCTGGTGTACAGGTAATGGCTCAAAATCGCCGAGAGATAGAGCCAAATTGTTGCCGGTGTACAGACAAAACGGCTTGGAGTGGATAGGAAAAGTGTCATTGACTTCCGTCCTCTTTGAGAATCAGGAAGACGAGGACTTCGTCTGATCAGAGCAAAGTCGAGTAAGATTATAATCCAGACTTAATCTAAAGCCTAGAAGTAGAAAGAAAATAGACTCGTTCGACAAAGACAAGCCTAACACAAGAGAAATGTAGGAATCTGTCAACCGAGATAAAGTCAATGACAAACTCCCAAGCAGGATGATAACAAAGAGGGAAGGAGATACCGGAGGGCAGTTGACATGCCCCTGGCATCGTGGAAAGACAATAAAAGCGAAGGATGTAGAGGACAAATCGAGGGATATTCGAACGAAGCCAACATCCATGATCTACCACAAAAGTGTTGGAAAACAAGGATGCAGGGGCCCTAACCAATTGCTTTACCAAAAAGGTTTGCTAGAGAGACCTTATTCACAAGTACCAGTGCACCGTAGATCATCGCCGATGTGTGGGATATCAGTTGAGACAGCTGAAGATTAGTTGTCTATGCCCAACGTCGTCGTGAATTCAGAGTGTTTATGACATGCCAATGACACTCTAGATCTAATGCTTGACTTGCTGCAGTGTCCTGTTGTAGTTGTCATTTTGTAGGAACCTATACGTAATGAATGTCACTTCTTTTTAAGAATGTATGCTTGACCATCATTCCAAAGATAATTTTCACCAAGCGTTCTCAAAACAGTCCTCTTTTCCACAAAGCGTCTTACATGCCCCTGGTCAAAGGCTCTAGTTTGATGTTTTATCAAGCACTTGTTATGGGACTTCTGACCAAAGAACACCTGACATGCCTCTAGTCGAAGACTCTGGTTTAGTTACATAGTAGCTGGTGTTCTGTCAGGTACATGATATGTGACTTTTAACCAAAGAGCAGCTGACATGCCCTTGTATTGAACTGGCTGGACATCATTCGAGAGTATGGAGTCTTGGAAGCCAGACTGTAACTATAGATGCACCTTAAACCATCAGAGTAATTGAGACAATCATTAGTCAAAGCAAGTGATGCATTCATCTAGCGACTGGAGATATATATACCCAACTACCATCCCGTATTGTACTTGGAAGATGGAAGGAATTGTGGCAATTTGACATAGACCTTTGATTGAGATTGCAGCCTACCTTTGACTTGTATGTGTAGACACCCCAATTTTCTGATTTTGCAGAATGGAGATGTGGTGGCTGAGCTCATTAAACCTAACCAAGGCCATTTAATTCATGGAGACCTAATTGGTCCCATGAAGGCCCACATGGGCCCATTTAGCCCTAATGAGCCCACTTAGGCCCATTGAGCCCAAATGAGCCCACCTTGGCCCAAAGCCCATAACATCAGCCAACATTTAGTTTAACCATCATTTCAGTCCAATTGAAACCAAAATCTTATTCACCCACATTAAACCATCTTCTTTTTTTTCTTCATTTTTTGCCAAATTCACCACATTTCATTGAACCCATTCCCTCCACCAAGCCACACGAAATCAGTCTAAATCCACCTCCTTATTGAGCTCACCATCTCGCCGTCAATCCAGCCAACATGTCGGAGCACCCTCTGCCGTTGGATGGCACGCCGGAGAAGCCAGGATCGCCGTCCGTCTCTGTCGGCAGGCAGGGGAGCAAACCGGAGTGCATGGGGGACAGTCGTTGGCTGTCTGCGAGCTGGCGTAACGGCTGTCGGCAGTTGTTGCTGTTCTGTTGGGTGTCGCACGCTGAATCGGTTGCAGTTTGTTGGGTTCTGGTGCTCCTATATAAGGAGGAGGAGGCCAGCATTTCAGACATAGGAGGGAGAGCATTTTTCCACTCGCGCGAGAAAGAGAGCAGAGTTCAGAGAGAGCAGAGAGCGAGAGGGAGAATCCAGAGCTCAAGGTGCAGTTCAGAGCTCCGGCGAGGTCCAGAGAATTCTCCAGCCATGTACACCCTCCTCAGCCCTCTCTGATCTTCGTATTTAGCTTTCTAGGTTTCCCTGAGCCTTCTCGTGTTCATTCCATCAAGACCAAGTGTTTCCTCTGGTCGGAATCTCCTCCTAGACTTCGCCGGAGTCGATCTCCGACGATCTAGGTTGGGGGACTGATCCAGGATGTTTCCTGGACCCCCGAGCTTTCTTTCCTCTTCTCTTGGCCTCTCCCGAAGCTCGTCGTGCCCTGCCATAGCTGCTCCGACACCTCCAGAAAGCCACGCGAAGATCGCCGGAAAACGTCTCCCGTAACCGCCGTCGCCGGAGAAGAAGGCTCTGTCCGAGCCTACACGTCGCTCCAAGCCACGCTGTGGTGCACCAGCCCCGTGTCGACCTTCCTCAGCCTCCCGCAAGTGCGCCCGAGCCTCTGGATCCACGCCGCGAGCCCCCGATCGTCCCAGCAACGCCGCTCGCCGGAGGAAGCCGCGGCGGTGATGCTCAGCCACCACCTCGCTCCATCAGCCTCCGCGCCGCTCCAGAAATTCCCCTCGACTCATCCTCAACCCTCCGGAGGCCCCAGATCGCAGCGTCGCCGCCTCGAATGCCTCCAGTTGTCACAAATGTCTTGCCGGCATAGCCCCGACGGCGAGAGGGGTGGGTGGCCCACTCTAGCCATTGTGTCTCTCATCCAATCCATTGGATCTCTCTGGATGCCTCTTTTCTTGCTTCTCGTGGAGTCTGATCTCAGATCAGACCATGGGAAGGCTTGTTTGCCCCCCTCCAGTGGTCAGCGGCGGCGAGCTCCGTCGTCGGCGACCGTCGCTCCTTTTTTCTGTTTTAAAAAAACATCTAAAACTTTTATTTTAAATAAAGTCTGGAGTTTATGTTTTTCTTGCAAATAGGTCCTTCTGGAATTACTTTCTAATCCTTTTATTGCATATAGGTCCTGCACTCATTTTTCTAAAATGTTTCGAATAAAGTTTTAACTAAAAATATTACATGTTTTTCCCTGAACATTTAAAGTAATGTTTTCTGAGTTTAAAACTTTAATAAAAGCCCCCCAAGTCTTTGAAACATATTTTCTTTCAGACATTTTGCCAAAAGGACCTTGCACTTTCTTAAAAACTTCCTGCAAGTTCATTTTCCTATGAAAATTGCCTGAAAGAGCCTACACTTTCTCAGAATGTTTCTGACAGTTTCTTTTTACAATGAAAATTGCATTTAAGCCCTTGCATGTTTCAAAAACTCTCTAGATAGTTGTTTTCCATGGTTTAATTGCAAGTTAGCCCTCATACTTCTCTGAAACC
>JAMKQA010006991.1:0-17765 GCA_024699735.1 Posidonia australis
ACCATTATGGTTCGCCACTACCTTTGCCAGAAGTATTGTAATTAGGAAGAAAAAGGATCGATGACAGGCGTGCTCGTGGTGAGTGAAAATCAACTAACAAAAAAGGGCCATAAATCTAATCTTTTCAAACATTTTGTGCATGAGCTGGAAATAAAATATAACTTTTAAATAGCGACGTGGGTTTTATGCAAGTGAATCAAAGATACAGAGCTATATCTGTTTTTTGTTAAAATACAAGATAATATTTGGCATTTTGATTATTTTAAAAATGTAAATATTCAAAGAATCCATATGTTTTCGACTTTTTTGTTTATTCTGTGTCACGGGTATGATACAAGGAACATCAACCTTCACATGTCCACAGGAAACCATGCGCAACCGTAATGTCTCTTGCTCCAGACCACGAAACCCTAGTCGCCGCTCGAAAGCTCTTCTCCGTCGCGCCACCTCCTTCAACTGGGAGGCCTTTAAGGCTAGCCTTGAGGAGGAGGAGGATGCCCCTTCTCCCGCTGCTCCGATCCGCTTCTCACGTCGTAGATCTCGGAGAACTCATCCTGTGGCAGGCTCTGCCCCTTCCCTTGTGACCGAGGAGAGGCTCCGGGCGGAGCGGGTCGATCTTTCTAGCACACGGAATCATAGATCGAGGAAGATTATCCTCCCTTCCTCGCAGGTATGCGATGCCGTGATGCTTGCCCCCCCTTTGCCTCTCTTTGCGATGGTCATCTCCCATCGGTGGCAGATAACCTCCTTCTTTCAGATCCCAGCTTCCAACTAGGGTTTCCCAGGCGAAATAACCCCTCTTGGGGTGGCCTCGAATTTTTTTTGGGCCCTCATGGTTCATTATCTGGGTGGGTATACGATAGCTCATCGTCTACCATCCCTCGTGTAGTTAGCCTAGATCTATCTGTGGATTGTTTTATGCATGTTAAATCCTTACATTTTAGTGGGATTTTGGATTTGAATATCTGCCATCTTAGCTTGGATTTGGCACCCCTTTTGTTTGGATGGAGAAATCTCCCGTTCTCTGTCAAGTTCTTTGCGAGATCTGGCTCTAGGGATCTCGAACTGGCTTTTCCTGTGGTGTCTCCGACTACGCGGCTGCGGCTCTCCAGTGATGGCGTGGGTTGCTCCTCGGTGGCGGCCGCTGTCTGTTCCCCGGATCAGGAGTGTTTCCCTCTTTTCTCATCTCCTTCTGACCCAGTTGTCTCAACTGGATCGCCATCCGACGGGTTGCCGCTAGTCGGTGGTTGGAAAGTTCTTCCTAACGTCTCCTTCACGATGACGGACAGACTGCGGTCTGCAGTCCCTGTCAGACCCGTTGACACTGTAGAGGTCGTATCGTGTTCCGTGTGGAACTATTCCTCCTTTCGTGTATCTGTTCCCTCGCGGGAATACCGTAAGCCCCATTTTAACCTGGACTTACATCCATATCCTCTTTGGGGGTGTGTCGTTTCTGATGATACCTGCGAGTATTGTGCCAGGCCGAACCCTGACTCGGCGCTCGAGTCTCGAGTCGACGCAGTTCTTTCCCACGACGCTTCGGCTCATGAGAGCTTCTCTGACAACATGCATTCATTGCGCAGCCCACAGGCCTCTCTTGACGACTGCTTGTCGTTTCAGGGCTCAGACTGCATGCCATATTCGCCTCGGGTTTTCCCCGACTCCAACTCGGAGTCTCGCACACCCCTCGAGCCCCGAATTGAGGCTGATCATTCCCACTACATTTCGGGTAATGAGTGTTTTTATGACAATTGTAATTTAAAACGCCGCTTACCTGTCAATCACGACGCCTGCCAGACGCTTCTGAGTGCAGTCTGCACGTCTTCCTCGACCCCCTTTTCCAGTAACGGTTCTGGTCTCACATCTGTACGATCTTCTGGTGCTGGGATTTCCTTTGATACTCTGGATCCTTCTAACATTTCCACATCTTTTGGCTCTTGTTTTGCTCCTCTTGCATTCTCTACCCCTGACCAGAGGAGCGAAGAGCCTCTCCCCTTTGTTGCGCCTACGGAGTGGACTACGGTGAAGCGTCGGAAGCCCTGCCCCCCTCTGGTAACCTTCTGTCGTGCCTCTGGTCGTTGCTTTGGCTGTGGCCTCCTAGGCCACATCAAGAGTAATTGTAAATACTCGGGTCTATGCTTCCGCTGTCTTTCTCCTACTTATTCTGTGGTTATATGTAAATTTTTCTAGGAAGGCAAACCGACTGCTCCTCCTTCCCCAAGCATGGCGGGCCTTTCCCCTCACTTCCCTACCATCATTCCTCCTTCCGAGGTTACCTGTGATCTTCTCCTCTCCCTTTCCTACTGCGCTCTTATATCTTCTCAATCTACTCAGCTATCCAAGGAGCTGCTCGAGCACCACATAGCTACCCACTAGCCCTTGGCTTCTGGGGTTGAAGTCAAGGACTCAGCCCCTGGTAAATTTCTTCTCCGATTCCCCTCCCCTAAGATAAAGATTGACACCCTGAACCTTTACAGTTCCACTTTACAAACTCTCTCTGCTTCTTTCACCCATTGGACCCCACAGTCTAACGCAGTCTTCACCCTTAGAGAGGAGGGAGTTTGGGTTAGATTAGAAGGTATTTCACATCACCTCTGGAATGTGGATGTTTTTAGATGCATGGTAGCTGACTTCGCTGACCTCTTGGAAGTGGATCTCTCCATCGAACGAGCAAAACAACAAAGTTTTGCTCGTTGCCGGATTTTGTTGCACCACGGGAAAGACTTACCCGATACTCGTTTCTATGCGTTCGGTCGTATAGTTTGTCCTATTAAGTTCAGACCTAGTTGGGACATTTGTGGCCCCTCCCCCTCCCAACATACTCCTGCAGCCTGGCCCTCTCGACCTTCTCCCGTCACTCATCAGAGAGCTCCCCTTCCTAATAGAAAATCCTTCAAAGCTGCCAAGGGTTGGTGTGGGAACAGGTCTAGAAAATCTTCTAGACCAGGGATAAATGTCTGGACTAGGTCGTCCTCTCTCCCACATTCAAGTGACCCTCTACTTGCTTCTGTGGGTATTCTCCCCACCCCATCTGTCTCTGAAGGTTGGTCTAAAGCCTCCCCTTCTCCTTCTACTTCTGAAGGTTGGAACATAACTTCTCCCACCCCTTGTCTCGGAAGGATGGTATAAAGCTTCTTCCTCCCTATCTTCCAAACTGGATTGCTCCCAGGGTTGCGACACTGATGCAACCCTTGATGAATCCAACTTCGTTCAGGCAGAAATTCGCTCCAGGAATCTTTCTGTGGGAAAGTTTAAGGAGCTGCTGGCCTTGTATAATTGTATGGAGAAGGAAGTTTCAGCGGAGAAATCTAATGAGCCGCTCCCCGCTCATCCTGACACCCCGATCAATGCCCCAGGTATCATTGTAAATTCCTCTGATTATATTCCCCGTAATATTTGTCCTGCTAATCTTGATGCTTTGCCTCCCATTCACTCTGGCAATGATTTATGTTTGACTAATATGTATGATAAGGACTTAGACCCCTTGATTTGGGACTCATACCAGCACTTTAAAGAGTTTTGTTGGAAAATTGGTATTTCCCTTAGTACCAATACAGAGGTACATAACTTCTTTTCCAGAGTTAGGCTCGACCAAGGGAAATTACCCATTTCCCTGAGGGATCAGAGTTGCTCCAGCGAGAGGGACCCTCCCTCTCGGTCTTCTAATACGTGTTAATGATTATTGCAGCATGGAATATTAGAGGTTTAGGGTCTTGCTCCAAATCTCGTGCTGTTCGCAATCTAGTTAGATTGCAGAAATGCGACATCCTCATTATCACTAAGACTAAGAAAGATGAATACTCTCCTGCCTTGCTTAGAGCTTTAGGCGGAAAGAAAATCACTTCATGGTCTTTCCTTGCTTCTTCTGGTGCCTCTGGTGGTATTTTGATTGGTTGGGACGACAAAAAGTTGAGTCTTAAGTCACACCTATCGGGCCTTTACTGCCTTTCCTTACATTTTCTGTCACTCGATGACAATTTCGAGTGGTGGCTCACTAGGGTCTATGGCCATTGCGTTCCCAGTCTTAAGTTTGATTTTATTGAGGAATTGCGTGGACTTAGCCAAGTGGTTAATGAAAACTGGGTCATAGGCGGAGACTTTAATTTGATCAGATACTCTCATGAGCACTCCTCTCGTCCTAGGGTTTCTACACTTATGTCAAGGTTTAATGACTTTATCGATGGTAAAAAATTTGGTGGACCTTTCTCCCATCAATTACTCCTACACTTGGACTAACTTCCAGGCTGCCCCTACGATGGTCAAACTTGACCGTTTCCTTGCCTCCACCTCCTGGCTGGTTAAACATCCCAATTCTTTCTGCTCTGGGAAGGCCAGAGTTGTTTCCGACCATGTCCTAATCATTTTGAATACTGTAAAACAGAATTGGGGCCCGACCCCATTCAAGTTCTACAAATCCTGGCTCCTTTTTGAAGGATGTCATCTGTTTATTCAGGATTGCTAGTTGAAATCAAAGGATCTTTTTTATACATATAATCCACTAGCTAGATTCACTTATAGATTGAAACACTTAAAGAAAAGTTTTAAAAGTTGGATTGGCCCGATTAGACTAAAAAGAGACCAGTTATTAAGTGACATTGAATTACGTATACAGGCCATAGATTGCTTAGCAGAGTATACTATCCTAAACAAAGAGACTCTAAGAGAAAAACAAGCTCTGCGGGACAAGCACTTTGAATTTTTGAGAGAAAAAGAGATTTTTTGGAAACAAAAATCCAGAATTCAATGGTTGAAAGAGGGAGACTCTAATTCTACCTTCTTTCATCACGTTGTCAATTCGCATAGACGGAACAATACTATCTTCGCTCTTAGTGTCAATTCCACTACGATTACATCCCCTCTGGCTATTAGAGAGGAAATTGGAAAGCACTTCTATTTACAGTTCAATAGTAACCAAAGACCTACTACCGTCCTTAACTGGGACCGCCTGGCTCCTAATAAAATCTCCAACCCAGAAGCTCTTGAAGCACCATTCTTAGAGGAAGAGATTAAGACTAATCTAACCAGGCTTCCCGGAGACAAAAGCCCTGGTCCTGATGGATTCCCTATGTTCTTCTTCCAACTGTTCTGGGACATGCTGAAAGAAGACATAATGCAAATTTTTCATCACATATCCTCAGCTAGTGATCCAGATACTCTCTGTCCCTTAAATCAGACCTTCATTGTCCTGATTCCCAAACGCTTAGGAGCTAACACAATTACTGAATTTAGACCTATTAATTTGGTGAATAGTATTTATAAGATTTTCACTAAAACACTGGCCTCCAGGCTTTCCCCCATTCTCAACATGGTCATTGACAAATCTCAGTGTGCCTTCCTTTCTGGTCGGTCAATTGGGGATTGTTTCCTGGTAGTCCAGGAAACTCTCCACTTCATGAAGTCTTCTAATGCTTCAGGATTCATTCTGAAGTTGGATTTCGAGAAGGCCTTTGACAAGGTTAACTGGGGATTCCTCCTTGATTCCCTGCAGGGGTTAGGCTTTGGGGGGAAATGGATTTCTTGGATTAGGATGTGTATCTCCTCTGCTAAATTTTCCATACTACTCAACGGCACATCCAATGGTTTCTTCGGAGCTACCAATGGGCTGAGATAGGGGGACCCTATATCTCCCTTACTCTTCATCATTGTTACTCATGTCTTGAACCGTATGTTACAGTTTGCATTAAGCCATAAACTTATTTAAGGCATTCAATTCCCGCATGGGGGTTCTCATGTATTAAACATCCAATATGCGGACGATACTATTTTATTCCTAGCTGATAGTGTTGAAAATATTGTGAATATTAAGCACATTCTGTGCTGCTTCCAATACTGTTCAGGGCTCAAAATTAACTTTTCTAAATCCTCCCTAACTGGAATCGAGGTAAATCAAGACTCTATTGATAATGCTTGCAAACTTCTTGGCTGTAAGTCAACAGACTTGCCTTTCTCATACTTGGGTTTACCTCTTCATTACAGGAAAGCCACGTGTAGGGACTGGCATCCTGTTGTTGAGAAATTGTCTTCTAAGTTATCTCACTGGAAAGCTCATTTCTTTCTCTTGGTGGCAGGTTGACACTGATTAACTCAATTTTGTCAGCCATCCCTACGTACTTTATGTCTGTATTACATATGCCTAGGCAAGTTGAGAAAGAAATCGATAGGATCAGGAGTAACTTCCTTTGGAAGTCAGATCCTTCTATCAGGAAAGGGATGCATTTAGTTAAGTGGGGTTTAATTTGTAGACATAAGCAGCAAAACGGCTGGGAGATTATTAACCTTTGAAACTTTTATTTAGCCCTTAAATCTAAACTAGTTTGGCAATTATTTTCTTATGATAATCATGCCATGTGGAAAGACTTAGTGAAAGTCAGATATTTACATTATTCTTGGCCTGGGGCTATTTTAAATACTTCCACTAACTATTGCTCTCCTTTATGGCTTTGCCTTAAAAGCAGTTTTAATACAGTTAACTGTTTTTCTTCTCACTACTTGGGTAATGGGGAAGATACCTTATTCTGGGAGCATATATGGTGGAATGACAAAAAATTAAAGCATCTGCTCCCTCAACTCTTTTCTACTTGTAGATGGAGGAAAGCCTCAGTTAAAAAAATTTGTGAGATTTCTGGAACTGACTTTAATAAATTGTTTGATCTTTCTAAAGTCCAGCTAAATGAGTGTAGTATCTTGCAACCTCAACTGGATATACTGGTACATATTATCCACTTTGCTCCACTGGGAGTGGAGAGGGATGACATCTCCTGGATCCTTACCTCTTCCTCTAAATACTCTGTTAAGTCTTGCTACAATATTCTGAATGATGATGGTTTAAGATTCAACCTCTTTGAGCAGCTATGGCAGACTTAGGTTCCGCTTAAGGTTAAGCTGTTTTCTTGACTTGTTCTTCATAATAAGAATCTCACTAAAGAGAACTTAGCTAAAAGAGGCTGGGTCAGCTCTCCTAATTGCATTTTTTGCAATCTAAATGTTGAATCTAACAATCATTTATTTATATTCTGTGAATATGTTTTTCAGATATGGCAGTTCTTCTTGTATTCAGATTTATATCCTGGCTTTTATAATATGAGTTACTTATTTCAGTATAAACCTGCCTTTAAGTTTAATTTAAATAATTACGGCTGGTACGTCTTGATCCAAGTTATTCTCTGGGTATCCTGGAAAAAAGAAACAGCAGAATTTTTCGTGATTCTTTTAAACCTACTTATCTAATTATTTTGGATATTATTGGACTAATGAGTCAATGGTTAGATTCTCTTTCACCAGGGTTTGAGAATGAGGATCTGAGGAATTCATTATCCTCTATGAAAGTTGCTTCGACTGCGATCCGATCCGCTTCTTCAGATGCTCCTCATCCTTCTACCGACACCAACCTACAACAATCTACTCCTGCTGATGACATGGGGCAACAGTTCTATTAGTCTTATTCTGTTAATTGAACTCGAATTCCAACTCTACTGGTGTTGGTCTGCAACTAATGGTAAGAACATTGTCTTATTCTCTTTCTAATTTTTTGTGTGAACTCTAGACTCTTGATTTTCTTAGATTTTTACTTCAAATAAAAAATCTAATACTACTTACCACTCCCAACAAAAAAAACCTTCACATGTCCACCGTTCCTTCATTCCACATTTCCACTCCTCTGACCTCTCTCATCTTCTCAATTCGTTACTTCTTCTTCAGAACACAAAAATGGAGTTCCTGACACTCCCCTCTTCCTCCATCTTCCCCACATTCCACCATCCCAAATCCCGCCGACCTCTCACCTCCTCCTCCGTCCGCAGTTCGGCCCCAGAACCCTCCCCCATCCGCCTCCCCACCACCGTTCGCCGCCCTCTCGCCCCATCAACTCCCATCATCCCCACCACCCCCAATCCCCTACACAAACCTCCTCCTCCTCCTCCTTCATCACCATCATTCCCCAGTACAATCAATCCCCTTTCCAGCAAGCTCTGGCTCTCCTCCAAGCTCTCCCCTCCTCCTCCTCCTCCTCCTCCTCCTCCTCATCCACCCGCAAAAGACCCCACCTTTGTTCCACCACCGCCTCCACCTGAGCCCGCTCCACCGCAAGCCACCGATTTCCGACAGAAAGGCAAGATCTTTGTGGGGAATTTGCCCCTCTGGATCAAGAAGAACGACATTGCCGAGTTCTTCCGGCAGTTTGGTCCTGTGAAGAACGTCGTGCTCATCAAGGGGCACGATGATCCTGAGCGGAATGTCGGGTACTGCTTTGTTATCTATGGGGGGCCTACGGCGGAGGAGTCGGCGGAGAAAGCGGTGGAGTTCGATGGGGTGGAGTTTCATGGGAGGGTGCTGACGGTGAAGATGGATAACGGAAGGAGGTTGAAGGTGAGGGCGGAGGAGAGGGAGAGGTGGGTTAAGGGGGAGCGAGACGGGAGGGAGTATAGGTCCAAGTGGCATGAGGAGAGAGACGATGCTCGCGAGAGGTTCAGGAAGGTTTTGGATACCCGCCCCGATAATTGGCAGGCGGTGGTTTCTGCTTTTGAGAATGTTGCCAAGGTATAACATTTGTTTCTTCATCTTGTCGTTCTATTGTTGACGATTGATTTAGAACATTGCAATTTTAGTGCTGCTGCTGCTGCTTAAATAAATTGAGAACCCATGAAACGTTTCATGAGACGCATCATTCCGTGAAATTAGGTTTGCGAAATCTGTGTTGCTTAAGCGCTACCAAATGAAGAGAAGGTTTCACGACTTTTGCAATACTTGAATGGACTTGATGACTAACTGAAAAATATATTGAAGCAACGTCAAATAACTACAGAGATGGATTTTCAATCGTAAATATACTGTTAGATTACTGAAATGCAGTGTGAAATGGGCACATGAAAACCCAAGCTCATCGTTTTCCTATGATGGGCTTGGTAAACATTTGTTTACTGCCTTGCAATTTTCCTTTTAGAATTTTTTTTCTCAATTCATTTTCCTGTAATATCACTCTCTATTTTGACAATACACTTTAGAATAAATAAGACTGAATTACGTGTAGCTCCCATACCATTTTTTTCCTCTGCCTTATTCTGGTTTACAAATTGAAAAAAAAAATGCAAAAATTTCTTTTTTATGTCAGCCTTCCATGAAAGAGTTTGGGTTGATGGTGAAATATTATGCGAGGAGAGGAGACAAACATCATGCTCGTGCAACTTTTGAGAGTATGCGGGCAAGAGGAATAGAGCCAAACTCACATGTCTATACCAAGTAATAATGTACATCCTGATTTCTCTTTTCGTACCTTTTTCATGTGATGAAGTTATTGGAATTCATACCATTGGATTTTGGGACTTCTATGGCACTCAATACTCACCAAAGAAGTCTTGGACAGGTTCATGATCAATTACAGTTTTTTGGCCCTGAGGCTTATGTTTTGATTCCAGAAAATTTGAAATTCAGAATATCATTCAAATTTTCTTTTCTAAAATTAATTAAAACTTGAGAAAACATTTGCATTTTTTATTTTTGTTAGAGTTATTATGTCATATGCATCCTTACATGGATATCCATTTAAGTATTGTAAACCCCTATATATACTTGTAGGAGTTAACTTATTGAGATATAGAATGTTAATATTTGACATTAACAAATTTGATTTTTTTCCACACTCTATAGGTGAATGAATATATCTGATACATTTTTGTGCAGTCTCTTTTACTTGAAAGGTTCAGTTTTGGTTGTTGATTACTTGTTTTTAGGTATCTTTTATTGCAGCTGATATGTTTTTGTGTAGTCTTGTTCACGCATATACAGTTGCTAGAGATATGCGAGGAGCATTATCCTGTGTGGAAGAGATGAAAACTGAGGGTGTTGAAATGACAGTGGTGACATATAGCATCCTTATTTCTGGCTATGCAAATAATGCAGATGTCAAGTGAGTAAATATATGCATAGTTATTCAATAAACAATGCCCTATTATTCTTCAGGGATCTGTTGACTTCCTCTTACTCTAGAACATGATGTTTATTATATAACCAAGTCATTTTTGTTGTTAATTTTTTTTAAGGGTCGTCTTATTTTAACATTTAGAAGTAGGTTTACATTTCCATTTTTTTAATTTTGTAGCAGAGATCACCATCAATAGAAAATGAGGCAAAATTTGAGACTAAAGCTAGAGCAATGATCCTTCCCAATTTAGAACTTCTTTTTATTTAGTTAGAGCATTGTTCCTATTCACCATATGTTGCAAGTTGTTTGGTTTCAAACAAGAAGAAGTCCAGCAATGTGTTTCAGACCACATTTCCCTCACAATTTATCTGTTAGGCTGAATGGAAGTCTTTGTTGGTATGGTTTTTTGAGTGAGAACAGTTTGATGCAAATACTGACGTTGATGTTACTTAACATATACTCTAGCAATCTGCTGATTTCTTTTTCTTGTTTTGAAAGATCTGCAGATAGCTTGTTTCAGGAAGCAAAGGAGAATCTTTTACCACTTAATGCTATCATATATAGCAACATAATATATGCTCACTGGTAAGTCTCATATTTGCACCACATATAAAGCTCTCTATCTCTCTCGCTAGTTGATCTGTTTATTTAAATAATTACTTGTTAGCTGTGTTACATGTTTTTGTATTCTAGCTGTCAGCCATGCTAGTATGCTGCATATAGTTTGATAACTTCATATCATCTGTGTTGTAATATGGATATCCAACTCGAAATCAATTGGTAATGAATGGAGGAATCTATTTATATATGACTACAAGTTCAGTTCTTACGTTTTGTAATGTGGAACTATTCCAACACTTCCTCTCACTTGTGGCATCTCTTAGGTTCAACAAATGTCTCTTTTAGACATGGATAGATGTGTGTAGACTTGGACCAGTTCGGGTTTCTTTTGACTTTGATGTTATGTTGAAATATAGATATCCAACTCAAAATTAATTGGTAATGAGTAGAGAGGTCTATTTATATATAACCACAAGTTCAGTTCTCACCTTTTCCAATGTAGGTCTATTCAATATTTTGAAAATTGTTGTCTTTGTGCATTAGCACTGTTATTCTAATTGCTTTGTGTTTGGTGGACACCATAACATCGTGAAATATCATCAACAACACAACCTGGAGCAATGAAAATGTAATACACCCTCTCTTAGTGTTCAATCTATCTTGCCACATTCTAAATGCTTTGTGTTTGGTGGGCACCATTACATCGTGAAATATCATCGACAGCAAAACCTGGAGCAATCAAATTGTAATATACCCTCTCTTAGCACTCACTCTATCTTGCCACATTCTAAATGCTTTGTGTTTGGTGGACACCATAACATCGTGAAATATCATCAACAGCAAAACCTGGAGCAATGAAAATGTAATATACCCTCTCTTAGCACTCATTCTATCTTGCCACATTTTCATGTTGAGTTACACCACTTCTCTTCACAAGTATGATTTAGAAATATCATAAACTTTAGCATAATGCTGAATCCTTGGCTCCTTGCCTTATTAGGCATGAATCAACCTTGAGTATCATTTTTTTAGGGTAACCTTGTGGATCATTTTGAAACCAAGTATTGAACAAAGTATTACAATCAGCTACCCTCTACATCAACACTTGGGAAATTGATGCCAACTTTGTAATTGAAGCAACTTCAGATGGGAGAGTTTGTGAGTAGAATAATAGTCCTGGAACAAACTTGTATATTCATTTGAACTTCAATAGAGAGAGAGGGACTGAAGCCAATTTTTTAAGGAAAACCGTAGCAATTCTCCATGGTAAAAACAATCTAATCCCTCACCAAGCTAACTCATGAGGATTATTACAAAGATGTTAATAACTTATGATGTTTAGGTTCTAATTATGGGGTGATGATTTTGACTCCATTTGATCACATATTAGAAGTCCAGTTGGACAAAATAATAAAGAATCATGAAAGATAATTATACTTGGTCATATTTCCTTTCATTATATTGCATGGTGAATAGTTCTCTACTTTTCATTCTATGGTCTTGATTTACCCAAAAATTGTTAAAGTGCGAGTATGTGTGATCTCTTCTCTGGGAAAAAAAAAATCTCATGTTGGCTTAGCAGTGATCTTGCTATCATCGTGAGTATCGGTAATGATATCTTCTTCCTTTGCTGGAACCATTGTAACGTATCAAATGTCAAATGTACATTTTGGTTCGGTGCATCATGAGGCCACTGAATTTATTCGATTGTAGTAATCACAAACCCATTAACCCTGTCTAAAATGCTTAAATTGAAGTTATTAAGCTTACCCACCTATTTTCTCTAAAAACTGTGTAACTGTTTTGGGGTTTGTACCACTTTGAACAAGGATTCATGTTTGTGAACCATAGTGGAATCAAGGAAGTATTCTTGTTGTATGTATCAGTCCTAGAAAATTAAAGAGAATTTTGGAAATCCTTATGGTTTACTAATTTTTTTTATTATAGTTGGATATTTCATGTAGTGAGGGTTATTTATTCTTCTGAATGCAGCCAAGCTGGCAATATGGCTCGAGCAGAAGACTTGGTTAGGGAAATGGAGGAAGAAGGGATTGATGCTCCAATCGATTTATATCATACTATGATGCATGGTTATACAAATGTAGGGAATGAGGAGAAATGTTTGATTGTATTTGAAAGACTCAAGGTATAATATACTTTAAGTGCATGTAGTATTATCAAATTAATTTTCGTGAATTTTCCCATTGTTTACAATAATATACTATAAGTGCATGTAGTATTATCAAATGATTTTCATGATTTTTCCCATTGTTTACATGATTTTTGGAGAATGTTGTTAGAGAAATTATAGCAATATTAGGTATTGCTTGTTTAACCATAATAGTTTTTGTTGAAACATGGATATCTAACTAAGAACTAATTAGCAATGAGTAGAGGGATTCATCTATATATAATCATAAGTCTAATCCTCATTTTTTTCTAATGTGGAACTATTCCAATACTCCCCTTTACTTACAACTTTTTTTAGGTTCTACAAGTGTGTTTTTGAACATAGGTGGATATGTGTGTACTTAAACCTACTTAGGCTTCTTTTGACTTTGATATCATATTAAAATATGGACATCTGATTTAAAATTAATTGGCAATAAGTAGAGAGATTCATGTATATATAATCACAAGTTTAGTCTTCATTTTTTCCAATGTGAGAATTCTGGTACAAACTTCTATAAAATTGGTTAATGATCTTTTTGTATTTCAGTGTGTTGTGTTATGTGGATTTGACTCTCAAGTGCAAGAACGATAAATAGGCTATTTGATGTCAAAACTACAAGCTTTAACGCCATGAAGAATCTTATTATATCCTTTTGAAAATGCTTTAAAGAAGTTATATTACTTATAGGTTAAAAAAAGGAATTTTCTCTTTCTTGTGAAGTTGTAGAAACTTATTTAAGAACCGTGTGCACTCATAAGCAACATACTTCACAAGATGGAGCACGTCTTTCATCAGCTGAAGCTGCAGACATTCTAAATTACATTTTGCAACAAAATGACAGTAAGAAGAGTATGACCCCCTATTATAAGAATCTTTACTAAACTTAAGTTTACTGTGGTGAATGAGATTTCTACGTATCAAATAGTAATTGAGTTTGCCCAAACATCAATCTGAACTGCTCATCCATTCTCTGAAAAGCAGAAAAAAGCAGAAAGATCTGATAGTGTCCTACTTATGGAGCACGTCTTTCATCAGCTGAATCTCCAGACATTTTGACAAAATGACAATAAGAAGAGTATGACCCCCTGTTATAAGAATCTTTAATAAACTTAAGTTTACTGTGGTAAATGAGATTTCTAGGTATCAAAATAGTAATTGAGTTTGCCCAAACATCAATCTGAACTGCTCATCCAAAAAGGCAGAAAGATCTGATATTGTCCTACTTATGGATTTTGCATGTGTATTTAAATAAACAGACACCCTAGGACATAAACCTGAAGATAGTACCGTTGTCTGGAGCAATTTGCTCTCTGGACGTAAATTACTGAATGTCTTGTTTGTTGTCAACCTATGACTGCCTACAATCTGAGAATAGCAAAAGAAAAGATGTTGCAATCTTCATAAACTGGTTAAAGGTAACATGAAAGTGAAAAGTTTTGGGGGATGTATGTTTTTTCTGCTTATGATCTTCTAGGTCTTAATTTGCTAATACTTTTGGTGTTGCATATTGCTGCAGGAATGTGGTTTGACACCTTCAATAATTACCTATGGTTGCCTTATTAATTTGTACATCAAGGTAATCAGGCAGACAGGCACGTCTAATATTTCAGCTAATACTGTTACATGTTGCTATCTAGTTAGTTTTAATTAAAGATAAATGCATCTCAAGTTTTGAGGAAGCACATTTCTAATTGTTTCTTCCACGACATAGTTGTCCTAGTATTGTGTTAGTTCTTTCATGCAACATCAGGTTCTTTCCTTTGGATGATTGTTTAATAATTTGTGTCATTGTGTGTCATCCAATCTTTTAGTTAAGAAGAGTTTGGCATTTTTTCTTATCAAAAACCATTTGGAAGATCCCTGGTGTGATTCTGGGATATCCGATAACCCTGAGACTGTAATACTTTCCTTCTAAATTGTTCACAAGATTGCATTTTATGATGATAAATTCAACTTCTTTACCTCTTATTTTCTCAGATTAGAATGGTTGCCAAAGCCCTGGAGGTTAGCAAAACTATGGAATCTTATGGAATAAAGCATAATAAAAAGACTTATTCCATGTTGATCAATGGCTTTGTCCAGTTAAAAGATTACGCAAATGCGTTCACTATTTTTGAAGATATGCTGAACTCAGGTTTGAGACCTGATGCTGTCCTCTACAATATTCTTATCAATGCATTCTGTGAAATGGGAAACATAGATCGGGCACTTCGTCTTGTTGAGGAAATGCAAAGGGAGAGGTACAGGCCTTCATCCAGGACATTTAGGCCTATCATAAATGGCTTTGCAGTAGCTGGAGAAATGAAAAAGGCCTTGGAGATTTTTGATATGATGAGGAGGACTGGATGCATCCCTACCGTACAGACTTATAATGTTCTAATTCTTGGCCTGGCTCGAAAGCAACAGGTAGATCCCAATTTATACCTGTTCTATTTGATCACAAATCAACACCCATATATATTCTACATTTTTTTTTGCAGATGGAGAAGGCTGTTAACATACTTGATGAGATGTCATTAGCTGGAGTCAATCCCAATGAATATACCTACACAACAATCATGGAAGGTTATGCTTCTGTTGGGGATACTGCCAAAGCCTTTGAATACTTCACCAAAATCAAAGAGGAAGGTCTTAAGGCTGATGTGGTCACTTATGAGGCCTTGCTCAAAGCATGCTGCAAATCTGGGCGAATGCAAAGTGCCTTGGCTGTCACAAGGGAAATGAGTGTTCAGAAGATACCGAGGAATACTTTTGTCTATAACATATTAATTGATGGGTATGCTTCAGCCTTTCTGGCCACCTGTGGAATATTCTGGTTATTTTTACGTTTTACTTCTACATTTTTGCTGGTTTAATCTTCCTTTGGATATTAGCAGTTATGCAAGCTTTGATGGCTCAAAGCAAGCAAGCTAAGTGCTTTGCTGGCTTGGAGCATCCAATAAAAGAAATTTCTTGCATTGCTTCAACTTTTAGATATAAATAAGATTCGATGCTCAAATAGATGATAGAGGAAAATCTTAAAAAGTAATCAAATTATAACCATGCCGGCGAACACTTCATTCGAGACGTGAAAGTCTATATGTACGAGAACTAGCAGAGTCACGACGAAGATTCCTAACGAAAGGTTGCAAGGATGCAAAAAGGAAGTTGCCACTTAATCTACTTAAATGGAAAACAAGGAAAGTCGTATAAAATACAAATACAATGTTCTATACCTAAGGAATGCAATACTTTGGTTATTGTGCATCAAAGAATAGACAAGGATTTTTATTACGTGTAGAGAAGGTGTTATGCACCCTACACGTTCGAAAATTTGGTCTTTTTTGGAGTTATCGCTTGCATGGTGTGGCTTATGTATATATGTTTGTCTATGTCTATAATGCTTATTTGCGTGTAATATGCATGTTCCATGCTATGCCAAATGCGGGTATGGGTAGAAGTGCATGCAACCTAATGCTCAGTAATGCTATATGCTATATTGGTTCTATACCGAGGCATGATGGCGCTAGCACGATTCACTAGCGACATACGTAGGGCAATCACGTATGATCATAGGAACACAACATCGCTCGCATCATAGCTTTAAATGAATGCAAATGCGATGCAAATGCATGTATGTATGTTATGCTAAATGATATGTAAATGTTTGGATGTCGTGCAAAACTAGTGATGGACACAACCTATAGCTCAGCCTTACTACCTGGACTCTGAATCGTACGTCGGCACAAAGAAATCGCACTGATATAGTCCAAAAGGGCGTTTGCTTCACAAGAGTTCAAGTAGTAAACATCACCGCTTTACTAGATGGAAAACTAATGCAAACATAGGTGCATAATGCTGAAACCATGTAGGCATGATCATGGTAGAATTAAGAATATGCACCATGAAAATCAAAGTCAAAAGTAAACTGAGAGCATGCAAATCAGGGTGTGAAAATGATTATTTGCACCCTGAAATCAGGTTGGTGCGTCAGAAAGTTGCGTCAGTCTGGTGCGCCTATCTAGTGTTCCAGGAAGGTGCGCCATGTTGGTGCACACCAGGTACTCTGTTTCTAACAATAAGCTTGCTCTTGATACTGGGCTAAATGCATGCAATCCTACATGCTTGTGGATGTTAGGTGAGCTTGCTTGGGTGCCATGGATCGTGTTAGTGTCATGAAATAGACCTAGACTTGGCTCCTCCTTTCTGCCCACCTCCTTGACCGAAAAATGGGTTTTCTAGCAACCCATGGTTGAAAACCATAGCCACGAGTTTTGACAAGCCATTCCGGCACTTCCAATGAATGGACAGGGCAAGGAGAAAGGCGAGGATGCTATGCTACTGAATGAATGCAGTGTAGTGCAAAAAAGTGGATAAATGCATGAGTGACAGTGTCGTATATGGTTTGCAAACATGATATTTTCAGAGTTTAAATGAAAATAAGCTACAGTACACATGCTCAAACAAAGGATGCAAATGAGGAAACATGCAACCCCGAGCCAACCCATTCAAGAATATAAACAAACACTGATTCACAAAAGAAATGGATGAATAAACATGAAGGGTTACCTGTGTCGTTGATGGTTGTCCTCCAGGCATTGTAGTTTATGACGGTCAGGTGGCACTTGGCAGTGACGAAGGCAAGCGGAGGAGGATTATAAAGGTGCTAGTGATGTTCGAGTGTGTTGGGTTGTTGTTGGCCGGAAATGGGCTACTGGATGGTTGGAAAAAGGGCAGCACGGCTAGTGGGTAGGCACTGCCAGTGGGCCGATTCCTAGGTGCTCTAATGGTGATGCTGTCTTCAGAAAGTGAGGAGGAAAGGACTTGTTCTCTAGTCTTCAAGTTCCAGCTAAAAGGAAGAAGAAAGCAGAATTCTGTCTTTTAGCTCCTTAAATAGGCTTAGAATATGAAGAGCCTTGGAATTCCAAAAGGCTTGGAAACCAAAGGACTCTACGTAGGATTGATAAGGGATAAAAATCCATGTTGGGGCATAAAGGATAGTTAACAATAAGTGATAAAAACGTGGCCAAGTTGGGTAGATGAGCAGTCTGGAAACAAGACAGTGCGTTACCTTGGTGCACCACAAAAGTACGCCACCAAGATGCACCACATTAGTGCGCCTAGTACAGTTCTGGG